>JAQFZX010001517.1:0-28540 GCA_034682405.1 Hydroisotoma schaefferi | reverse complement strand
TTGACCTTGCCGCGCGGTAACGAAAGGTCACAGAACAATTTAAAGTAGCGTTTTGAAGTCTACGAGCAAATAGCTTTCAAATAATACCCCACTTGATAGGGGTTGGTATTTAAACTTTTGGTGACCTGTGACCTTTGACCTTGAGGGGTGGGATCAGAATCGCCCATCTTCAAACTTACATCCTACTTTGACCTCAATAACTAAAATCCGAAAACAGAAGTTCAAAAAGTTAAATCGTTCGAGAGTTAGAGCGCGAACGGACGGACGGACGGACGGACAGAGTGAAAGCTCATTCACATAAAGAGGTTTACACCTCTTAATAACGGATGGGTTCACTTCTTTTGGAGGTTTTTCTCCATGATTTATAAATTGTATAAAGGGTTTTCATTAGGTTATAAATCTCTATTGAATCTGCAACCACTCTAATATATATAAGAATTGATTGAGAAGTTGTCTCCAATGTGGAGTAACTAATGGATTAAACGATAAGTGTTGGACGAGTTCAAGGACGGCTCCAATAAAATTTCTACCAATCTCAATGCTTTAATTACCAAATGTAAATCCACATAATTTATTTCCTCTTCTGCATGGATAATTAGTCTACAAAACCATAATTAAAAACCTAATCCCGTCCGTCTCACATGAAAAACAAAACAGCGTTTAAAATCCCCTTTTTACCGTGGTCTAATTCTTTTGAACTAAAGACTGTTTGTACTAGAATGTTCGAACGGGTGACCGATTACTGTTGAACCTACTGTCACCTAACAAATCTATTCAACACTGTTAGGACTTCTGTACTGTCAAAAATAGATTTCTATTTTTCAAAATGGAAAAGGTGATATTTTTAATCCTGCAAGTCTCAACTGGAAAAAGGTGTAGACAAGTGTGAATATCTTCCCATAGTCTGTATTTTGGTTACCTTTTCAGTTGAGACGTGGAAGGGAGGAGTAAGAAAGGAATAATATTCAGTAGATGAGAACAGAGAAAGTGTGTCAGTATTCGTCTCTGGCAAATAAGGATCCCGACTACTACCACTTTACTGTTTGAAAGTGGGTAAGGAGGTTCTACAGGGTGGCCTAAATGTTTAAAAGTTAAGCTTATTCAAGAATTCAAGTACTAATAATACTACTTTTGTAGCATGAAATAACATGAGTTTAATATGAAAAGATGATAATAAGTTTGGCTGATGTTGCTTTCACATGCCGGCTCCTTCGTCTGTGTAAGTTTTGAAATAGTATTTTTAAAGAAAGGTTCTTGGTCACGTCTCTCCCATTTACATGCACTTTTAAATCGGTGTTATAATAATAAAAAGAGCAAAGACCCCTCTCTTTTTCTAGTCAAGACACATTACATTACCTTTTCTGTACAGAATATTTCCTTGACATGCACTCGATGTACTTTACAGCAGTATTATTGAGGAATACATCCTTATAGTCCTTAAAAACACAATCTCTCCTACAGTAATATACAGTGTGAGTTTGAAAGATGTATATAAAGGCACTAATGAAGTTTTACGGTGCTTCAAAATTACTGATATCTCACTCCCCATTGCTACGTTTTGGTTAACATTTCCTTCGATGCTGGCTACAAATCTTAGGCGTTTGAAAACTCTGTATGTGTCAGAATATTCTTTAGGGTAGCTAAATTCCAAGAAATAAGTTTAGCTTATTTATATGAACCACCATATATATATTTTACAAACCCCAAAAAATGCAGGAAGGAGTTGGAAATTCAAGAACATTAGTTGTCCAATTGAACTAAGAAACTCGAAGGTAGAAAGTGATTTGTTAAGACCCGTGCCGTAGAGTTAAAAGTTCCCCACTGGGTCCCCAACTAGTAAAGAAATTGTGAAAAGTGTGTAGGTTTTTTCGGAGTAGAGCGTTTGCCTGTGCACTAAAATTGTTTCCGTTGATGAAATAAAAACTACTTGATTTCCGTAGTTGCTTGTCAAAGTTTGAAAAGGGTGAATTTTATGAAACTTGAAATGAAAATGTAAGTTGCGATTGCAGTCCGCAAGTAGACTTTATCACGGCGAAACATGAATATTAACACGTGAAAAACTACAAAATTGGTTCTGAATAAAATATGATTTATTTTTTAGCTAAAAGTTGTAGTTCAATTTTAACGTTGCTGCATGGAACCGTAATTTTGGGACTGTAAAATAAATAATCCCTCAAACATATTTCGAACCACACGGCACACAATCTTATCATTCTACCTTCCGGTAAACCCTTTTTTTAATTCTTATCTTTGAAAGTAGAAAGGTTTGCGATTATTTGGACCACCCTGGAGAGCGTGAGATGTATAGGTTGTTGTAGGATTGTGACATGGGGGGAGGGGTCCTTTGACGTGATCCATATATCCAATGGTTTTACCATGAAAGGAAGAATGAATTGCACAACTATAATGATATGAGGTGTTGAGAGGACTACTTCTCACGTATAACGTTTATAAAAGAGCTACACGGTTATCTAATAATCAAACATTCCTCCAGACTCCCGGTAGCAGCCGGGTAGCAAGATCAGTCCGCAAAAGAAGAAGGTTGATTGAATAAACCGTATTTTCTTGGTGTAGTATACGCTACGTAAAGATAAGGATTTCCTCCCCCCACCGTGGACCGACTGTTGTAACAGGGCTAAAGGCTATCTATTTATTATAGTTGTAGTTCTAACCTATAAATCCGGCCTAATAGAAAAGACCGTTTTTACATTCTGGCCAAGACAGCAGCAGCCAGTCTGGGCAAAAACTTCCAGAGACTTTTAGTTGTTAGTAGACAGGAAAGCGTTAAGAAGGAAGGGCCCAAAAGTTATTATTTATTCTAGCCCAAAAATAAAAGTATCCTATAATTTCTGACTAACTCTATCTCTTTATCTCTTTATGGAAATGGTGATAGAGTGTCACGAAAGGGCAGGGTTCGGCATCCACCACACAATTAATTAACAATATAA
Source organism: Hydroisotoma schaefferi (assembly GCA_034682405.1). Lineage (NCBI taxonomy): Eukaryota > Metazoa > Arthropoda > Collembola > Entomobryomorpha > Isotomidae > Hydroisotoma > Hydroisotoma schaefferi. Next base: position 25,592 of record JAQFZX010001517.1, on the reverse strand, counting down.
CCACTACAATAACCGGTCGACTCAATCCTATTGATCAATACGGGATTCTTGGACGATTTGTTCATTAATAAAAACCCTAAGCCCCTCAGAGGAGTTCCCATATGAGAACTATGATCGAGTTTCGTGATATTTACTGGTAAGCACATTTCTTAGGTTCTTATGAGATCCACGCATAAGCTCATAAGAAGAGACTGGTCAATAATCCTATTTACCAAACTAATAAAACTAGCACATCATCATAGTATAACAATAGTAGTCCCGTTAAATACGATAAACCCGGAGTTACCGCAGTACTACAGTTTCCCCTCTCCGGTTAGCTAATTATTTGAAGGATACCATTCAAATTTGCTATTCTTTAGATATTATCAAAATGTCATTAAAGGAAAATGCCTCCTTAAAAAGGTTAGTAATTTCTATACTGAGTGGAAAGGGAAAGGGGACCTACCTCTGTTCTCTAGTTGGTAGTAGAAACGATTTCCTTTAGTGACCTCCTCGAAGGCCATGAGGATAAGTGGAAATCTCGGATAAGGAAGTTTTGATTAAAGGTATTTGAAAAGGTTGGCTTAAAATAAAGTGGAAGGGTGATATCTCGTTTTTGTTATACGGGTTGATAGGCATTTGTCCAACTCTATTATATCTGATTCTCATCACATCAGTAAGCTTGAGGAACTCAGGTTGGTCCGATACGGATGGATGATACCCGGGTAGTAGTGAGTGAGTTTGATGGCATTTCCCTTCTCTCTCCTGTGTTGGTGATTCCACGGTAGAAGGTGATTTTTTACATTGTACAAAAATGGTTCAAGCACACAACTTTCCCAGGTCCTTCTCTCCAGTCCAATCCCAGACTCTGATCAGAAAAGTGCCTCCACTGCGGCATCCCCTCTTTCTTCCTCTATTATATCATTACTACTAAAAAATCTATTTAGCATACGAAATAACCGTTTAAAACATACAGTTTCAAAGTGTGTGAAACCAAGGGGGAACAGGAAACAAATATCTTTGTGTAAACTTTCTCTCAAACTTATCAATCTCTTTTAAGTCCGGAGTCAACCAACGATTTTACGATTTTAGACTGTAGCATCTTGTTAAACTACGGCTTCCCGTACTAGTACTAGTAGGTGTACTACTACTTGACTCTTTTTTGGCAAAACGTGGGGATTCCCTGCCAACTTTTTAGCATCACTCTACTATGCTGGTGTTTGTGATCCGTTGTACGATTACTTTAGTAAGACACCAAAACGGTGACAATATACCCAAAGGGGGAGTCTAATTGGATTATTTCGGCTCAATTAGATGGATTCAGGGGTTATGTCTGGCAGAGATATATTATTAAATGGCACCATCAGCTACCGCTATGTTCTAGAGCTCAGTTAAGGTACAAGTATCTCCACATACGGTAAAAGTGTCCTCCTAAAAGAGGTCAACGGGCATGGAGCGACCTTACAACGTGGAAGATAATCCTGTACCAGCACGGAGCCGGACAGGATCCACTAAAACCCTGGTCAGCTACAGAGGAAACGGGGCTAACTACATATTGTGATCTCTCCTGGAAAGTACCAGCACCAAGGCTTAGTTAAAGTTTAACTTTCGACAACGCCTTTGACCTCTTGGAGAAGGGGCGGTTTGGCCTTTTCCCCGGTAGTTTATATGTACTATTAAGGGCTAAAGTTTTGATGGTATTACCATATTATAGCCTGGTCGTTAGTGTATAAAAGGCGGTGTTGGGTGAATATGGGAAAGTGTCGTTAGATTTATCTGGGACTCATCATGAAAACCGCCTCCTTTTCCTCCTTCTTGTTCTAGTAGAAGTTTAAGTTAGAAGAAGTAGAAAGAAGTTGGGCTAATCGATATGGACCTCTTAACGTCCTCGGCGACTCTAGCTGCCTGACTGACTCGTCTCAATTTACATTGAATCGATATTCCATTGATTATTGAATCCGCAACCACCAAGACGGCACAAAGTGGCTCACTACTACTAAAGAAACAAAAAACCAGTTGTCCAACTCCCAACAAGAAGAAAGCTATTCCCCCACTACTGATTAAATTATTATTATCGTGATTATTATGGTGATTGGAAAATCCATAACCAACACCAACCCAAAACTTATCCACACCACTAATACTAGGACTAGTACTACTAGGAGGACAACCATTATCTCGTATCTCTAATTATTAAAGTCAAAGTGGGGAACCTCTCACACTTTTAGCCAACTTTCCCTATTTTTAGTGATACAACGGTGCAGCTTGCGTAGCAACACACGATTATGATAAGAGAAAGTACTTCAGTCTTCTTACCGTATAGTTGGAACCACCACGTGGTCACCTCAATCAATAACTCTATCCCCTTCCATAAAACTCAGTCATCTAATTTGTGTGAAGTTTATAACCACTTTTATTGTGTGTTCTTTAAATTAACTGAAATTAATGCCAGCCCCCCGATCCCTACATGAGATGATGAGATCCATATGAGACGAATGACTTTGTTGCTGTTATGGGAATAACTTTACGCACGTTTTGTCAAATAATCATAATATGTTTCCGACGTCTGAACGCTTAGCAGATTGAAGAAAAGAAAGCATAAGCGTGGACGGACCTTTTGACTAAATAATGATACCATAATATTAATCCCTTGCCCGCATCTCTTTTTTTATTGAGAGAGTTTATTTAAACCCTTCTGGTTCCAACACCACAAGTCATTTTTACAAACTAGCGAAAGTTCATCTTGGAGAAAGCGGGTTGTGTTATGTTAGAAACTTGAAACTTGAACTTTATTAACGTGTCTTGCTGATATCAACATCATAAGATCATAGGACCTTTAGTTCCACTTTCTTAATTTTGATCTTGTTTGGTCAGGCTGCTTTCGCTAAATCCCAAACTCTAATATTCCGCATCCTCCTTGGCAAAGTTTATAATCAAGTTTGTACTTCTTGGTGGTGGCCACAATTACATTATTCCACAAGTTAAGTTCATCATAAATAACTTTCCCATCCCTTTTCGTGTATAATATTGTATAAGTCATTGAATTTTCATACTTGGTATTTCCAAAGTTGTCCACCACGCAAACAATTATTATTGGATTAGAGAGGACCATTTCATTCCTCTCCCTCCGAATAATTGTTACTATATTTGCATTATTAATATGATGGCCGATATTATACTAACAGAAATATAATTGGAATTATAGAAAGTTTACCTTTAAAGTATATGGAATAAACTGCCGTTATGAGATGACGTTTCGTTAGTGACACGTTTTAATACGAAAATACAAGTATAAAGGTGCAATTTTTGTGAAAGACATGATGACGAAGGACAAAGGGAAATATTAACTCTTGCTGTGGGATGTAGTGATGTTATAAAAGCATGGAAGAAGGTCGGAAGTGTATGAGTGTAAGTGTAAATAGGCCGAGTTGTTAAATGGAGGTGAACTAAGGAGAGAAATGTCATCATCTTTTGATCGAAATCGACAGCGAACACGCTATCGATATTTACCCGTAACACTCAAACCGGCAAGTTATACCTCTTTTTATTATGCTCTACATTTACTATTTATAATCATATAATTGGGTCGTGGAACTTTTTATAGTTCCCGTTGAGGCAGGTAAGTTTCCAATAAACAGTAATTAGAAGCAACTTGAGTAACAACAACTACTTTGTCTAATTTAGAAGGTGCTATTGCTGGTACTACTATGTATAGAAGCAGGAAGATGAATTAATTGAGAGAATATGTAAAACAGGGGAAGTAGGATTTATATAAAACGGCTTGTTGGGTCTTCATGTTCACCACCATTACGCTCTTGACAGACTTAATCCTACACCCTTTTGTTGCAGGGTCTTTAAGGTTTACTAGCTAGACCATTTGGGCCAGTATGATAATGCCGTTTTTTGTAATATTTAAGTGATAAACTGCGAAATGATATGTTTCAGTTGTTAGACCTCTGTTGTTAGACCTACGTCTTTAGCTGAACGTAAAAAAATAATGAGAAAAGTTTAATCTTTATGTTCTCAAGGAGGCTTGGAATAACCCCCTTGTCACTAAAGATGATTAATGATGAGTGTGTCTTATGTTATGTTGGATAGAATGTGTTAAGGTGGGGGTTGTGGATGCTTATGGGAAAAATGTCTAAATAGATCAATCTCAAAAAGATGAATTGCTCATGTGGAAGAGAAAGTCGCTTTCCATAACGTATTAATTTAATTCAGACTTAAAGAAGTTAGGTGAGGTGATGTACACCATACCACCGCACCATCAAACATTTAACCTCTTTACTTTATTCAACTTTCTAAATGTCTTAGACAGGTTCTCGGAGAATATTCTATAATAATGATTAGTAACACTGGGCAATTTTAAGTTCAATTCACCACTTCAATATATGGTGTGAACATTTTTAGCTCGCAGGCACACATGGCAGGGTCGCCAATGACATGATGGTCAATGACAGGGTGGTAACTACAGGATAATAATTTAAACTCTTTCCATGCGCTAATTAAATAATAAAAAAATAATTGACCATATTATCACTGACCATTATGTCGTTTCCATTAACCCTACCATCGTTGACCGTTATGTCCATTGACCATCAATTCCATTGACTCTCATGTCATTGACTATCACGTCGTTGGCAACCAAATTATTCGTCTGCTAACTTTGATACTTTGAGCATAGGTAGGTAGGCCTGCTGTGAGTCATATTTTAGGTAAGCCAGAGAATGTCTTAGAAGGATGACGCTAACAATTTGGCTAAATTAAGCAGGTCATAAAAAAAATAAACATATAGTGTGATTGTGTCAATTTTCAAGACTTGAGGTCCTCTAAGCTAAAAGTTGTACTGGCCATACTCAAAGTTTATTAAGAACTCAAGGATGTAGTATTTTAATTTCAGTTTGTTAAGCAGATTGGTTGGTTAGATAGAGAAATGACGGTGGTGGAAACTGAGCTAAGATATATTGAGAGAGAGATGGGATTGTGAATTTGGGAAGTGGACGCTGCTCCTCGGTTCAAAAACAACCAACTTTCTCCCATTTCTTCCATCTCACTTTATTCTATAAAAATGTCGGCAGAAGGCGCAGTCACGCTGACTGCAACAATCTACCACTGCACTACTCTTATCGACACTGTTGTGCTCTGGGTTATCTCTCATTCACGTACAGCATTTTACCATTTACCTGTCAGTGCCGTCGTTATGCACTACATTATGTTTATATTTATTAGTAGTAAATATAAATTGCACTGTCAATTTAGATGTCTATGTTAAACTTTGAGAAAGATACACCAAGTACTTTCTACTTAAGAGGGAGAACTAAGTAAATCCATACAAGCAAAAGCGAGGGTTGTCGTACTTTCAGCATCAAGAGAGGAAACAAGTGTGCATAATAAAGTCCTCTTCTAACAAAACTCCTTGTTAAATGGATGTGATATTTGAGCCTATTAACCATGTCGGAGTTAAAGGGTCCAGTTACAGTTCTGCATACTTTCCAACCTATCTAAGAATTGGGAGGTAATTTATTTCGAAAGTTGTTTTACTGCGTTGTTTCTTGTCTCATTGGTTTTCAAGTTATTGATGGTAGGTATATGGATCCCTTTCGTGAAATAAGGAAATTATGAACTGCACACATGATTAACATTAGTTACTAACTTGTCTCTAATTACTTTTAAGCCCTGCGTAACTTTCCCTTATTTGTATAGATTTAAAGATTGCAGTAGGACAAAAAATGTGACACCGTTCCCACTTACAATAAGCTTACTCTGGGCTACTTATAAAATAAATAAGCCAAGTTGGAGAGACAGGAAAAACGAGAGTTCACCTAATTGGACCCTGGAATGTCTCACTAATTGGCCCAATTCGGAAGAGAAAGAACGCTCCTACAGCTTTTATAACGAGTCTATGACAAATGATCCAAGGCACCATGTACGACATGGGTAAAATATTGCATGATATCGTATAAAAAAGTACAGTTCTCATACAACACCATGCAAAATGCATCGTTTGCAGTTGAGTGTTGGAGCAGTAGTAGAGGAATGCATTCCCGTTTACTTCTTCACGTTCACTTCTGTTTTATGTAAAAAGAGCACGGGTCTCCAGTTTTGCGTTCTTTACTTAAAATATATTTATTATATACCATCCTAAAACCTCAGTTAATGAAACCAATAACGTTCTACTAAGGATTCGACTGTAAATTGTTTCAAACTAATTATAACCGAACTTGGCTATTTTGGAGAAGAAAGAGTGTCACGTGCGGTGGACCAATTTATTGTAATTGAACATGCCATGCACTTTAATACAGACATAACAAATATCAGCATTTAAATTGAACTGCTTTTTAAAACCGCTTTCTGTGTAGTTTGGTTTTTGTCACTCGTAATGTGTCTGCCGTGTGTTTTTTGTAAAACTGCACATGCAGAGACAATGGTTAAAGAAAATTGTTAGGTCTAGGTGAATTATCACGCCTGGAATTAAATAATTGAATTTAATGTAGTTTAATTAATTAATTACACATGAAACTACACAGGCTGCAATATTTGATCAAGTGAACTCTTTATAGTTTTGTACACGTAGTCACTAGTTTCAACACACGGAAAATTATTTCTCAAACCGTTTAGCCAACCAGGCATAGGAAGAGGAGAAAGCGAGGTTTGAATTGGTTTGTGAATATATTTGAACCCTTATGCCGTTTCTAAAACGGTTTCTGTACTGAGAATAAACAAGAGAGAGGCCTACTGTTTAACTAATGCTATCTCGGACCTTTTGTTTAAATTTGGAGAATCCAGCTACAGCCTGCGCCCAACTGTTTGCTGCCATTAAAGTAGCCTTTTGATGACCCTTTCTCATATATATATTATGTAAACTGCTACGAGACTGGTCAGGCGGAAGATGGGAGGATTATTGTTTCAAGAAGCAGTTAAACCCCAAATAACATACGTTTTCATAAGTCTTCTTCTTCCGGGAGGTTAAATAAATATGGTGAAAGTGTTAAAGGAAAAGCCTATAACTAATTACAGTTGCTCGGATTGTAGGCTCCGTTACAAATAATATTTAACTCCCTTGGTCGTTATTCTACTAACTATGCAGACGGGGTGGGTGGGGTAGCAGGACGCTTGCGTATGTAGGGTTGGTTATGGAAAGATCACTTTTTTTGCAATAGAAAAGGTTGAGTTGGGCCGGTGGTTGAGTTAGTTCACTCTCCGCCACCCACCCACCCACAACACCAGCACCCACTATTTGATCTCACCTCTTCTACATTACAGCATCTTACGACCCACTTACGGAATTATAAACGTTCCTAATAATATAGTAACTTTTGTTCATACACATGCAGAAACTCGTACCTTTTTAGTCCAGATTTGGAGAAAGTCCTCCTAAACCTACTAGTAAGGTTGTGCGTGGGGATTGTGAAGGTGGTTCTAGATTGGTCTGCTAGCCAACATCAACGTCACGTCTTGTAGCTTCTCAGTGAAAACGCAACGCTGCCTTCCACTGATTATAATAGTTGAGGGGATTATAATAGTTGAGGGAGTTATGTATCGGCCCTTTAAGGCCACATGTACGCTAAATGTTAGACGTAAGTAATAAGCGTGTGGGTGAGACGGCCGTTGGGTCGGTCGTCGGTGGGTGATGTGATACGAGAGATTTTAAGTGAATCATTCTGTCAGTGTTTGTTTGGTTTGGTTAGATGATAATAAAAAGGTGTAGTAATAAGAGTGTTTTCCGTCCATTTAATTAAAAATTAGGGGATGAGTCAGTGTTCAGTCCAAGCACCCCAAACATTTATAGCAGTTTCCATAATAAGTTTATAGCATCCATACTCCAACCCTATAGAGATGTTTGTTAGTTAGTTTGTTTTATACCATCCACATAATAAACGAGGATTTATATAATACAATATTGTGAAAAATGGTTCTTTGTTCACTTTATCTTCAACTTGGTAATAATAGCGAAATAAAATCAATAAATAAATGACCTCATCTTCCGTTTGGACCGTCTCGGATGATGTCAACTATTTAAATTTTACTGATTTTTATGTAAGACTTCATCACAACCATTCAAGCCTCCAGACACATAGACGCCACGTCAGGTTTTTTTAAATAAACGAGTGAAGACTTGGCCTAATACTTGCTTATTTTGTTTCTTGAGTTCAGGTTGAAGAGATAGAAGGGAAGGGTTCACCAAATGAGACGGAATTGGGTGCAGACGCTGGACCTACCCCGACTCCAGGAGGGGGTGTGGTTGGGGGCTACCAGTCCAGTCCGGGTGGCCCTCCCCTCACTAAAGCTATGGAGTCACGTTCCAGCTCCCTTTCCACTACCCCAGGGGGAGGGGATGCCGCTGCAGTTGGGAAGGGGAGTGACACGACCTCAATTATTTCAAAGGCCCCAGTCACTTCCTCATGCTCACCCTCCGACGTCAGTCCTGCCCACCATCGGTAACTAACACCCATTCTATCTCTCTTTCTATATTTACATATTTATGCATTCTCATTAATTATTCCGGTCCAACAGTTTTTATTAACTGTGTGCCTATTCATAAAGTGACTCTTAGGGTAGTAGATACTTCCTTGTCCTTAAAAACCTTGTTGAATAACTTCTTCAAGAAGACAAGGAATTCCTCTACCTTTTTCCTGTTACTGTATCCATTACTTTCAAACTTTATATTGGTCTTGGCTCAGTCGACTACTTGACAGGCGAAGTCAACCGATATTTATATAGGAAAGCGCAGGGTCCTACAACCTCAATACCTACTTTTTATTTAACATGTTGAGATGAAAAGAGGTCATGGTCAACTGATGGTAGGTTTTTAGAAATTGGGTTCCACCAAGTATGGCATGCAGTTATTAACCCAAAGAACCTTATCTCATAGGTTTGACCCTTAAGCTACATGCTCCAGCTCAGACAGATCTTATAATTAATTATCAAGTAAAGTGGTGGTAAAAAACTAGTTAATGATACATACCTGTAGTTTTTCTGTGAATAAATAGTTCCAGTTTTTATTTTATCGCCTAGCTAATTGTTGTTTTTTTGAGTCGAAAGTCTATTAAAACCAAAATAAGAAACCAACATTTAAAGGATAACTCTCATTTTATGAAGAGTTAGTTAGAAAACAGGATGTCTTGTTTGGGCTTGAAGAACGTTTAGGTGGGAAAGTAACGTCTTTTCCTACAGATTATTAAACAGAGAGACCGGATCAATAAGTTTCCACGATTTTGTGGCATCCTCAAATTTCATCCACTCGTTTCAACTATCTTTGCTCTATTATTTATTACACATTACATATACGGTTGTTGGGTTATTCGTACATATTGTGTGATTGCTAAAAAGCCAATAACGATTACTTTGTACTACTACCTACTGCTACTACTACTACCTACTGCTACTACTACTACTACCTACTGCTACTACTACTACTACCTACTGCTACTACTACTACCTACTGCTACTACTACTACTACCTACTGCTACTACTCCTACTACCAAGTACAACTTCTACCACGTACAACTTCTACTACTAGTACTACTACCAAGTACAACTTCTACCACGTACAACTTCTACTACTACTACTACTACTACGGTTATTATTATTATTACTACTACTACTACTACTACAAATTTAACATATAGTAGTATATCCCTCACTTTCTCCACGCTGACTTACTAATATTTTAATCCATTGGACGCACAATCGAATTCTCTTAGTAGATAAAAGAAAAGAAATTAAAAGTTCTTTTAAATTATTGTTTCATTGTTTATATATAAGAAACAGATAGTGGTTTAAACTAGTCAGGAAAACGTCGATGTATTTATTTATGGAAGGAGAAAGGGGAGTGGTTTTATAAAATCATATTTCTTGTCAAAGTCACATCCTTATTCAGTAAAGAAAAGTGTTAATAGTAAATCCTAGAAAGAGAGTCAACATAAACAACAAGCGCCTCCAATCTTATTAGATTATATCTTTTGCAAATAAACTACAAAATAGAGATAAATTATTTAAAGTAGTACTTTATAAAAGTAGAAAGAAAGCTAACCATTTAATTACCGACGCTTCATTTGTCGTCTCATTCTCGTCATTCCCAAAAAACCATAAATAGTTTGATCCCTCTGTACTGATAATTGTACCCTTTGCTACCTCTGTTTATATAATTTATAATAAAAGAGACACCCTTAGTTAGAGACTGGACAGGGATTTATTCGAGAGGGAAAAAGGGAGAAATTAATCAACGAGTCTATAAACTTGATCGCAAGAAACTTCTTTACCTCTTGTTTATTAAACTTTTGTTCCTCTCTCTCTCTCTCTCTCTCTCTCTCTCTCTCTTTCTGAAGATTTCCGTCTTTATTGTGAAGAGGGAGGGGGTCTAGCAAGGATATAATGTTATGATACTCTTCTCTATTAAAGGTTCAATCATTCCTCAAAATCAAGCCTATTCATAAGAGTATATGTATCTATCGGAGGATAGAGCAGCCAAGGAGAGATCAAGAGTAGGCAATACTATTCCAATAATAAAAAATAATTCCAAGTAATACCTACTAACGAAAGTCTTGTTCGTAGTCTACAACAAGAAGAAAGAAATAAAGCTTGCAACTTTTCTATCAATAAATCCAACCAGAAAATAAAGATTCACGAGTAAAAGTGGGCAACTTTCTTTCTAACCCCGGAGACTCTTTCTTATTATTATAGAAACCAATAGCGGAACAGTTTCATGTGCTAACTAACTATGCAAATTTATTAATTAAAAATAATACACACGTGCTACGTTGGATATGTATGTCCTACGTAAGACGGTTAAACTTACACAGAAAAGTCCTACTTTTAACAATCTAGCCTTTTATTGTATGCATAGAGAAGGAAGGGGATTTTTAAACGAAAACATATGCATACATATGATTGTTAGCAACACTTGGTCAAAGGTCTTCAGTAGTAGAAGTAGTAGTAGCATAAGTAGTAGTAGTAGTAGGTCTAACGACGTTTCGGTCCACTAAACCCTTTGGCAGGAGGAAGTTTGACAAAAACAGAGTTCCAATCCAATAGTATATATAAGAGTTGAGGAAAGCGTTATCCGGTGGACCGTAAATAATTCAACAAAACTTTATTGCATCCATTCTCGTAGTAATAATAGTAATAGAAGGCCAAACTCCCCATAATTCCAACTCGTTATAAACTTATTAAAGTATCCGTATCAAATATAATCTTTCATTTCAGACAAACGACCACATGTATTTCATAACAAAAGAACAGGATTTAAAATCACTCAACTAATAATAAATTATATTCTAGTCATAATTGAGAACATTATTAACCAATTATGAATTTAACTATAACTGTAAGACAACAAGTTTGAAAAAAAAAGGTTTTACAGTTAAGCCTCTTCTGTTCTAAATGAGCTTTTAACGATCGAGAAAAATGGACAGTGAACTAAATAAAAAATAAAAGAGATCAAGAAAGACAACTTATTTATTACTAATAAAAGACAGTACTTTATGTAAGGCTACTTGACTACCTCTTTCTCTAGAATTATATTACTAAATGTTCGCAAGCTAACTAAACTAACTCATAAAAGCAATAATAATAAATCATAAAGCTTAAATTATTAAAACTTTTTTTCCACCACTTGACTTTTATTCTGTGATCTGTAGTCGTCTGCTGTCTAGCCAAAGGGCCTTAAACTCAAGAATATGCAGAACTCTTAAAGCAATTCTACAAGAATTATGACTATAATCCGGTCAGAGGGTAATGGAACCTAACGACAAGACACGGTCAGTCCTAACCTAGTGCTAGTGGAGTAAAGCCTGACGTTGTTTTTGGTCAAATCTAAATTATATTTTAAAACGGCCCCTAAGTCCATGAACAATAATTGGCAGCCACCAAATATGACGTGGTGGGTGTGGCTGAAAAAATGGTCAGCAGAGTTTATACATTCTATGACCAGCGCATAATAAAGATACACTTAGTGCTGGAGTCTACCGAAGGTGATTTGAGTGGGTGATGATGGAGAAAGGGATTTTTGTGGTGGGTGTAGTGGGTCTGTGTGTAGAGTAATTATTATGATTTCAGGCTATCAGAGTCGGGCAGGAGTAGATCAAAAAGTGTGGGTGAGCAACAATGGACAAATATTCGAGCAGTTGTCGCTTGGTATTCTCGACTTAGACGGATCAAGAGGTCGGTATACCCACTCCCCCCACAAATCCCACGAAATATTCCTTGTTGTAAAATATTTAATGCACTTTTGAAAACATGTTTATAAATGTTCTCGTCTCTGTCCCTTTTTAACGTGTATTTTGCATCCAGACCTCTTTGATTTCTTGCATCACTTTTGTAAACAACAAAGTTCTACCCACCCTGCTCTCTCTGTTTTTGTATTTCGGTGTGGTCAGATTTATAAATTAGTGATACAGATGATAAAAAGAGATGTACAGGAGAGGATGAACAACTATTCTAACAGGTGGGATGGGAAGTACCCTTTTCAACTAATTTTCAAAGACTGATGGAAGCAAATGCCTTTTTAAAGCTAAACGAGGCATAAATAATTTCAAAATTAAGTGAAAGTAGAAGTTTAAACTGAATATGGGGTAGTTTATTTCTATTTTTAAATGACAACGAGAAATTGCTACTTCCTTCGACTTTACAATGGCATTGAGATGGTTCGGTTGGTTGGGTGAAATGGATTGATGTCGGTAGTTAAGGTTGTCAGGATCTATTACGTTGTGACTTACGGGTTCCTATCTGAGCCAATAAATAAATGGTTGGACTAATTTTACTTTCACCGGGCAGCATGGCAGAACGTATAAAAACCCAACCTAATCCTACTGCACTCATTTATATGGCCCAATCAAGATTCTAAAGGTCCAACTGTTTGGATAGAAATGGGTAAAGCCACACGTAATGAAACTTATGAAAGGATGGTTGGTGAGTAGTTTATACAAAGGATAGAAATATCTTGGTTTACTACTCAACAAGAGGAAGACGGTGGGTGCAGGCACAGAGAGAGAGAGACAGACTGATAAATTGAATCACTAAATCCAAGCCAAACCATTTCACATATTTACCCCATTTGTTTTACTACTTACTACTGGAATTGGGATGACAAAGAGCTTCTCTACAAGCCGACTTGAACCCATCCTCAAATCTCGCTTATATATCCTAACATTCGAAATTCTAAATCGTGACATCTGTTACATCACCGTCGGGTAAAGATATTCCAGGGTGAGGCATAAAAAGGATTTGAAATAGTGGGTCATGAGAGTTGGGCCACGGAAGAGGGTAGAGTAGTTGGGTCCTTTACTTTTGCAGAAACCCCGTAAACCAATTAACTTGTTCAGAGGGACTTCACGGTTAAAAGTCCAAATAGAAATAAAATGGTATGACGGTTGCCGAATGGGACGCGACCCACATAACATTTACCCACCACCCAGTCCAGGAAAACACTGGAGAGTGACATAGTTTTTAATAGTTGTATGTGGAGTATACTAATAAATAGTTTTACTGCACTAGAAGAAGAAGGCACAAGAAGAAAGTAGTCGCTTCCTAAATAACAAAAGTCAACTTTTGGGGATTTTGGTGGGTGGGTATGGAGGGGGCTGAGAGGGATATCCCTTTTCCTCCGTTCTTTCCATGGAGAAAATACTATTGCCTTTTTATCTCAAAGACAAAACAGATTCCTTTCTCTCTCGTTTGAATCTCATCCGAATAATCAGATTATTTCTCAAAAGCCTTATCCAAAATGTTCATACTTTATCTCATAGTTTAATTCGCCGTTGTAAAGTACAAGGAACTCTACCGAAGAGGTTAGTACCACAGTATAGTGGAATTTAATAGCATGTTAAAGGTAAAAAATTGTAAAAAGAGAATGTGTAGCTGCATCTAGTTGTAATACGGGAGCTCGTACGAATGTAAAAGGCAGGAATAGTCGGCCTTCACAAGTCTGGTGGGGCATTTACTCTTAACATTTCAATAATTCCCATTTCATGATTTATCAAAATCTTGCCAAACTTACTTCTATTAGGATTTGCCAAATATGCTTTCAAGATTTCCGAAACTTGCTTTCATAATTTGTACCATTCAGGTTACAATTTTCCATCCTGGATTATCCAGATTTACCAGTGCCAAAATTAATGTTCAAGTTCACTGGAATAGTGGAAGAGTTACTTTGGAACTATCCAATGTTTAATACAAAGAAAGACAGAGAAACCGTTGGTCGTATTTCGAGAAGAATTGACACTCCTTCCTTGCTCGATAAACATATCGAACCGTCAGTTGCCATTTACTTGTATTAATTTCTTGCAATATCTTGCATCTCAAGTAATAGATGTTTAGTTTATACGTGGCTGTCGGTGGGTGCACATTATTTGTACGTTTAATACCGTTACACCCTACTCTATTTTTTGTCAATGCGGATTGCCACGAATACGTGTGCCCTACTCCTGTCTTCCCTGGCTTAATTAAATTATGGAACTGTAAAGTTTCTTCGAACCCTTTACTATTCTAGAGTGTTTCTAAGGACAACTGCTTTTACTTTGAATTCAACAATCCAGGATAAATTAGATGATAAGATTCTTTTGGGGAAAATGATGGTCGTGTGCTTGGATGAAGTATTCACCACGACCTTTAGTCATAACTTTTGGACACATTGCTGCTGTCTCTGGGTCCAGATTTAGTGTGGAAATAAAATGTACGAACAAAAGGGTTCGACTATCCAATGGGAAAAGTATCTGAAGGTATCTGTGGGTGGGTTTCTTTTCAAATTGTGTGGAGAAGAATAGGAATAATTGGGTTTTAAGAAAAGGCAGGGCTTTGCCAACCCTTCGGCGCGTCTTACTCTGTCTCTCCTTTTATGTAATTAACAGACTGATTCGCAAGAATAAAATAGGTAACTAATAATATAATCTTCTTAACGAGAGAGACACGGTTCACCAATTACGATAAAGACGACAGAGAAAGCAAGTTAATGAGAGAGCCGTAAAGTTGAAGGGATATGCAAATGAGTAAATTAAAAAATAATTGTCCACTTCCACTCTTCATTCTCAAATTCACTCTCTTCGAATAACATGGAGACATTTCTTAAAACTTTTGTCTCCCTTTTTAAACCTCTTTCTTCTTCTGTTCAGCCAGGTTGGCAAAGTCAGTACGGCTATATAGCGAGGTTTGGCGAACAAATCAGTATTTCAGGAGTTTATAGTCAGAACCTTATAGTAAACATTAGGGAAACCTTTTTTAAGTGTTTGGTTCATCAGGGGAAAGTATTATTTAATGGAATCTCCTTAGCCCTCTCCAAACTAGTAACTATTCTGTCTTGTGTTAACCTTGGGGGCCTTCCCCAAACTTCGTCCTGTTGTTACTGTTGTTTGTGGAGAAAGTGGGGCCTTAAAAGTCCCATACATGTTCTCAGAATAGTTATTCCTCAATAATGTATTCCTCCATAATTCTATCTCCTTCTTATCTTTTACTATTTACATAATTGTATAATGAGAGTATCAATCTCTTGTCCCTTGACGCTTCCATTGTGTTGGCACAAACCTTACATGAAAACAAATTACCTATCCTAATTTTAAAGTCTATATTGTTGTCCGCATTTAAAGCAGCATGGCCAGTGGCAAAATGTAGAATTAATGCACGAAAATGGAGCAGTTTATCCTATCATACTTTTTAAACATAAATTCTTTGCTACTATTGTCTTGTTTTTCCTTGATTCAACCAAGAAAATGACATTTATGAGTTTGAAGGGGTATTCCCTTAGAGTAGGATTTTAATTTAACCGGATAAAGACGTACTAGAGATGTACAAATAAAGAGATTTATAAATTACATAAAAAGAACTGCGTGCGAAGTGAACTTGTCGACCTTTTTCTCTAGACAAAAGGTCAGCCTAGTTGTTCTGTTAAGCGTGAATTATATTAAGATATCTTGCGTTGTAGACAGGCAGTTGGCCTCATGCCATTCCTTTCATTATGTTGTTGTCAGCCTAGAAAAATTTCACACTTTCACGAATGCCTACAGAAAGGAGAGAGGAGGAGGGGGGGATTGGAGATCACTTTAAATACCCATTAGGTCAAGGGGTCTATAGATTATTCTCAAGGGACCCCACCCACTTCACACCCATCTAAATCTAAATTCTTTTCCAAAAATCTTATCTTCCTTTTGTACAACTTTTGTTCTTCTTGACAGATTGACAACCCTCCTTTAATATTGCATATCTCTGTGTCTGTCTATGTGGAAATTGGAGTTGTGATCTCTCCATAAAATATCTGTTATCTTTCAACGGATCGATTTAGCTCCTAAATCCCCAGATTTTGAGGAACGCTAGGACGTTTGCCCTTGGCTGCGGATTTCCACACTTATCTCCTTCTCTCTGGGCCAAATGGGCTCATTAATGGGACCGCGGATAATGATGCCATAAGGAGCAACATCTCTCAGCATAACAGAGCAGTGTAGGTAAAGAGGAGTGGTAGATGGGTGGGTGTCTGGATCGGTAGTGGGTGATCGATGGTCCACCCATTAGTTATCTCGTCTACCGAAGAAAAGATAGGGATGAACTAATTGAGCAGGGGGTTAATGTCCGTTGTAAAAAAACCCTATAAAAACATGATTAACCTCCTTTTTCCTTAAACATAAAAGATGTGGCTGGATTTTATTGCTCACAAAGTCTTCTCTTTTGCACAGACGGATCAAAGTGATGATGGGGATTACTGGAGGGACACCAAAACAATGCTTTATGCATATTATGTCATTTAAAGTAGAGTTATGCAGTGCCTAATACCCTTGAAGAGAAAAGTAGGATAGGTTAATGGTTGTAGTACTTTTTCAGTGGGAGAGGTTAAATTGCACAAGAGAAACTTTTCAAACAAAAGAACTGTACGTTAAGCCGTGTGAATAAAAAGGGATGGGATAGCCGTGAAATGCTGAGTGGGTGATGGGTGAAGAAAAGGGTTTAACCTGCATTTCTGTGGGCAGAATAATGAAAACCTCCAACTAAAATACAAGAAACCACGGTTAGGGTTTCCCTGGCAAAGTAGAGGGGGATATAAAGTTTCCTTATCACACTCGTTTTTTTTATTTTGCAGAGTAAAGTGGTTGTAAGGTGAGATGGGCCTTTGGAGATGGGCAAGTGTTTCATTAAATCAGAATTGTGGATTTGGAATAATACCCTGGAAGCTTTCGGTGTTTACCCTTGGGTGTTGTTTCCATCTCTCTATATCATATCTCGGTGTCTGGATGTGGTTGCAATGTAGAAGAGGTTGTGCTCATCCGTTTCCTTTGCTCAGTCAGACGTCAGTGTACGTTAAGGAGTTGGGAAAGTAAGAGAAAGTGGCTTATAAGAGGTGGGTAGGTGGGTGTTAAAATCAATAACTGATTGTCACTCTTCATTTAGTCTACCTTGGGAAGTGCGGAATCCAAAATTGACAGAACGACATTGCATTGCTCTACATAAAGCTTCTTAGTTGGATTTTTAGTTAGTTGCTAGTTGGAGCTTATAGAGGTTTGATGGTTTGATAAGGGAACGCAAAATATAAATCTCACTAAAAATGACTCTTCCCTTTTGACTCACAGAGAGAAGTCAAACTGGCCGTTGTCCCAAAGTTTTTGTATCATATTCTTTAACCGATTCCCTTTCACACTTTTGACAAAATTCCTTTAACGCAGTCCAATTTCTGTGACAGGTAGTTTTAGTATGGAAGAACTTTATCAATCAGTGTAAAAGAGAGTCCGTCTAGCTTTACTTAAAAGGAGAGTGTACTGCTCCAGTTGTCAACAGAGATAAATGGATCGAGAGGGGAAATGCAAAAGGGGAAGTTTCCAGGATGCGATAGAGACAGAGCAATAGCCCCATCCTGTTCATCCTCACCCACCGATCTAAGTATAGAGAAGGTGATGGGAGTGAGCCTCAGAAACAGGAAGTAGCCATCAAGAAGTGAGAAAAGGAGTAAAGAAGACTTAACACCTCCGTAATTTTCAGATTTAAGAAAACGGGCCTTTTTAAATCAACCTAATAATGTTTGTAGCATCTAGTATCCTTTTAATATTTGATGAGTGGGAGGGTAGCTTATGTACGTGTTGAATCCACTCAAACAGACCCGGTATCCCCTTTTCCAAGACGAAGTTTGTGTTATTTTACCAAATTGGATGGAACGATAGTATACTATATGCTGGAGTAGATGTCAAAAGATCGCCTCGGGTCATCTTTTGAATCCCTCTCTCTCTCTCTCTCTGTCGTGTCCACTACTGGTGCAGTTTCAAGAAAATAGTCTTCCTTGTTTATTTAACAGAACAGTAATCAAAATGGGTCTCTGATGAGTATTATGTATTTTTTATATGGTTTTTTATCTTACCCGACCAAATCCCGAAAACCGTCTAGAGAGACCGCTCCCCAATGGGAACCTGAACTCTATCTTCTAATTATACTGTCACCCGTGAGCGTGTAGCAACTCAAATGAATTATTCTAGATGAGTGAGTGGTTGTCTCTCAGGGCTAACCTCCTCTTATCTCATTTATTATCTCAGAAAACTCTATAGGATGCCCATCTAATGAGAAAAATCTCGGCGGCTCCACCGTCTACTATTATTAAATACAATACACGTTTATTAAGGGATGAATATCCCTTTATGTGAATGACCGATCCCTCTATCTGTCCGTCCCCGCTCTAACTCCTGAGCGGTTAAACTTTTTTTAGGTCCGTTTTCGGATATCTTTTATTAAGGTTTCAACTTAGATTGAATTTGAAGATGGACTTTGTCGATCACACCCCTCAAGGTTAACGGTCACAGGTCACCAAAAATTTAAATAGCAGCCCACATCAAATGGGGCGCCATTCGAAAAAAATATTTATTATGAAATTTCAAAACAGTTGTTTTAATTGCTATATCGCGGTCAGGTCAAAAGTTATGACCTTGACAAGGTCGTAAATTTTGGGGCCATGTGCGACTTAAGTGGCAAATGGTAACCGCAACCTGAGGAACTTCAACAGACACTATGGGGGTGGCACTCCTACATCACGTGACCTTTCGTTACCGAGCGAAACGGTCAAACGTGAAATATTCAAATATCTCGATCGCGTTTTTTTCTAACTGCATCTACAAGATCTCAATAAGACAAATTAAACGCGGTAAAGGGCGCATGATCTTTCGTTACCGCGCAACACGGTCAAACATCAAATATTTGAATATCTCGATCGCGTTTTACAAGGTACAAGGTCTCAATAGATGTCACGTTGACACTACGGACACATCGCGCGCACACTATGGACACATCGCGCAATCACTACAGACACATTGCTTGCTCACTAAGGACACACCGCGCGCTCAGTACGGACACAGCGCGGGCTGACTACAGACACATCGCGCGCTCACTATGGACAAATTGCACGAACAATATTCACACATGGCGCAATATTCATCCCTTCGTTACGTGCGTTTACAACGGTTTATTATTGAAGGAGAACCCACCTCTTTCCCCAGACGGTCAAAGTTCAATCAAGGGTCTGGGTAAAGAGATTTTTATTTGGTCATCCTTATCCTATCTCTCTCTAGCCTCTCCACCTCGGCTAACAACAGTTAGTACAAACTATAAAAAGTATAAATAGAGTAAAGATTTTTAAAGCTACGATAACTATTAGTGGGTATAACCGGGTGAGGTGGGTGAGATTAGGATTGTGGTCGGTGTTAGAAAAGGATTCCCACACCTTTTACGACCATCCTAATAATATCAATAGCGACCCGTGTGCGCCTCATTCTTTCGTCTACTAATTATTATTACTCTAACCTTAATTATTAACCTGTGTGTATGGCTGTACCTGAAGACTAATTAACGTTTGTGTTTATCTGCCTCTTTATATTATACCACCGATGGTGAGAATTTTTAAGGTTGTTAGACAGGAGAAAGCTGTAAAAAGTAATCCTCCTCTTATGGCTATTCTCTCAGATTACATGGTATGTTACAGGTTTATGTATAGATATTACTACACGACTGCTTTCACTACCCAAGTGCTCCTTTTTATTGGTATTTATTTTGAAAGAGAACGCTGTCCTTACTTGTGTAGATAATTATGCTTACACCTTTTACAACCTTGGTTGGGTTATACCACCTTGTTGTAGGACGTTAGAGTAGCCAAACGGCAACTAAAGACATGTAGAAGATGTTCACCTAAAATTCAGTGCGTAAAAATGTTGCTAATTGTGAATATTGTTTCTCCGTGTTGGTGTATTTTAAATGTTAGCGTAGAGGTCTGGTCTTTTTAAACTGGATGTACTGTTCCTCGGTCGATCTGAGCTATTTTGAACTTTTACCTTTGTTGTGATCAGTAATTAATAAACCCATCCTTTACTACTACTTCTACCCGATCTTGCCCACTGTACACTTTCCCTTTCAGGTGGAGCTCCCTCTTGTCTTCCTTCGTTAGTAGTGGGTGGCCCAATAATACCTCCACTACTTAATAGTATTAATTTACCTTATTATCTCGAATAGTGGCCTACCTTAATTACTATTAGTTACCCTATAAGCCCCCTTTAATTATATGTTAAAATTGACTCCCAAAAAACTGAAAAATTAATTAATAGCCCGGGCCTCTACTCGAGACAATACGGTATGGTTTACTGGAGGTATTATATGGGTGGTAATTAAAGTTACCCTCAAACTCTAAATCGTCTAAATGTTGTGGATTTCTTATTATGTTGTGGGTGTGTCGTTGTTGGTGGGTGATATAAATATTATCAGATATGTATTTTGTTTTTTATTTCCTCCCTCTGTCATGTCTGCCTTGGTCTGTATTCTCTACCCATCCACCCATCCATAATCCATGTAAGTTGAACAACGGCCGCTGCCGCTGCTACAAAAAAAAAACGCTGCTGCCCGCTGCTACTAAAATAATCAATCTCATCTCTTGTGTAGTAAATATCCATTATTATTAATACTATTCTGTCGTTGCTCTGGTTGTTGTATTTTTTTTAAACTTTACTAACTGCAAAGTCCACTCTTAAATACCCCATACTTTTATTGCATGGTGGAATGAATACCCACACTTACCCACACACTTATTTACTAACCCTTTTTATTTCAAGTGCTCGGCAGGATGCACTGGTGTTATTAGAAACTAACAAGTGCAATGCACCTTCATGACAAGAATATTGTGTAATTTCCTTGACATTATTTCTTCTAAAATCTGTATCTTTTGCCAATAAAAAATATCCATAATTGTTTTCCTATTTTATCAATTTAGCGTTGTGGTGTGGCACTTTTAATATAAAGTTTAAGGGGACATAAAATCCGTTTATCAGTAGGCCCAGAATCTGCTCAGGCTGAAAGATCGTTTCTTTATCGTGCTGAAGAGCAGATTACCGTATTTCCGGTTTTAATTCCGCTCGTTTGTTAATCTTATGCTAAACAATTTCTTTAAACTAACGTAAGACGGGTCTTATTTTTTAAGACTGAAAGGGTAATAGGAATTGATGGAAGTATTAAAGTGGGCAATAAAAACGGAAATACGTCTGACTTTCTAAATAATCTGATCAAATTTAGTCAGGAATTTTGCACACTTATGAGTTTCATTTTTGTACAACTATGATTGCAAGTGGAGTTGTTGTAACTTTGTGCTTGTGGTTGGCAGTGTCGTTTATAATAATGTGTCGTTGTATATAAATTGAGAGGGTGTGGTTTGGGATGCATAGGTCCAAAAGCAACCAGCGTTGGATGAAGTTAAGGACGACGGTGCAGCTATCCGGAGCGATTCAGACTATTCAGAAAAAAGCCCCTCTCAAACGGGAAGACTCTTTCCTCAAACGATTTTCTACACGACAAATACCAGAAGCACAGGTATAGGTCAAGTACGAGTCTACGACCGGAGCTCCCCGATCGCAGGAAATTCCCCGACTGTAGCTATCGCGACCGGAGATCCTTGTTCTCCAATGATATAATACTCCAAGTGCAATGCATGTAATGCAAATTTTGTGAGCATAATGGAAACTTTATGATGTATGCTTTGGAATGGAGTATGGTAAATTACAACATCACAATTGCATTCTATCTTTTCTAATTACTTAACTTAATTTTACTTTACTTTTTTTACTAATGAAAAAGGCTCGTGGCTCATTGTACAAAATAACAAGTTAGTCGATGCAGAGAAAAAATATAATAGTAAATAGCAGAAGCAGCAAAGGCTTGCATAGGCATCTCCATGACCTGCAATTTCCGATCAAGTAATGCTGAGTGCTATGGATAGTATCGTAAGACATACATTAAACTTTAAAGTCAGCTTAAGTAAAACAAAGCTTTATAAAGCTAAGTGTAGTCCATCACACTATATTTCCTATAAACCCCGGTTTATTGTTATTATTACATTCATATGAAAATGAGCACTGGAATTAATCGTTTAGCGTCTTCTGTTACAGCTCAGCATAAGGACAAATATAACACTTTTTAACATCGGCTACTTTGTAACGACAAATAGAGTTAGAAAGGAAGGGTGAAATTGCCATTTGTGTTACATTAAAGTGGGTTAGGACTACTCAGTTCAGTTTTCTTGTCATTTTGTACAATGAACCTATGAGCCTGTTTTTATTCAAAGTAGTAGTATGATAGAAAATGCTATTAGCCATATGCGTTGTGATTTACCATGCTTCATTCCAAAGCATACTATTTCCATTAAGCTGAAAAATCATTTTGCATGCATTGTAGTATCTTTGGAGAGCAGGGATCTGGTTTTCCTGCCGTCAGGGAGCTCCCTACGAGAGAGCTCCGGTCATACACCCGTCCAGTACCCACCCGTTACCCACTCAAATATCTATTTATAATGTTGGATTTGTTTTTTAGGAGACGTTTGAGATTGGGGATGATGATGAACCCGGAGGTGGAGGGGGCGGCTGGTCTCAAAAGGGTCGAAAGAAGCGTCAAAGTCTTCCTCGCAGCGTTGTTAACCCGGATAGTAACTTTTTCTTTTATTGGCTCATGATCCTCACCTTTTGTGTTCTATACAACCTCTGGACTCTTATCGTTCGTCAGAGCTTCCCCGAACTTCAGGTAGCCCTCCAAGATTATCAATTAGATAAATCCGTAAAGCCTTGTTCCTTTCTCCAGCAGGAGAAAGTAGTTTTAAAGACTATTTTTTTTAAATGTCTCCACTGATTTGATGTCCGTGGAATAAACTGCTGAACTTGAACTATTGATACTGAGATTGTCGTTTGTACTTAGTCGCAGGCAAACCTGTTTTGGATCCTGTCGGATGCATTTAGTGACCTTGTGTACGTCCTCGACATTGCCGTCCAGTTCCGAACGGGCTACTTGGAACAAGGCCTCATGGTTTATCAGACGAGGAAACTGGCGGCCCACTACTTCCGGTCCAAACCCTTCTACCTCGACGTCTGCTCTCTTATCCCCACAGACCTCTTCCAACTCGTCCTAGGCATCAACCCCATCATACGGTAAAAACCACCACACCCCCTCTCTCTAACCACTCCGTCCCCCCGGATTTATCCTACCATCCTCTGTTTGACGAAATATGGTCTAGAACTGGCAGCTAATCTTTTATTGTGTGACTCTGTCCTTATGGACAGTACAATTCTGCCTCTTTCTCTCCTATTTATAAGGGTAATAAAAAAAGCCACACTGGCTACAACTAGTGACATGTACCATAACAAAACGGGTGTGTCGAATGCCATTTAATTCGGAAGGGGCCATATGGTACTGTCCCTTTCTGCACAGAAGTCAGCCAAAAAGATTAAGCTTTATTACTCAAGAAACAGGGTATAATTTGATAACCACTCCACCCTTGAGTTAGTTGACCCTGGGGTCAGTCAGTAATTATCTTTCAACGCAGACAAATGTCTATCATCCCAGGTTTGGTGTTGCTAGGATAGTAGATCTGTATACATCTCTTATCCCCATGAATATATTCGGACTTTGAGGACCAGTTAGGACTCCAGGATGGATAAATATCGGATTATACCTCTAACTAACTTCCCAAAACTAACTAAAAATAACCTCCTATCGTCAGAGAGGGATAGAGTTGTAAAAGAAGAATAAAATCCATTGCCCTTGCGACATTAGAGGCCTTTCTCTTCTAAGTTTTGGCATCCGTTGCAAAAATCTATCCCTTTTCTTCAGCCCCACCCATTACATTACTTGCCCATCCAGACATACTCCAGCTCCCCTCCTGTATAAGAGTCATCCTAGTTTGTAAGAAAAGGTTCAAGGTAGCAGGGACTATATCCCCCTTCCCTCTCTCTTCAGATGATCAGTTATAAAGTTTTAATAGGAGCACTACACATATAAACTGTCTGTATAAAAGCCCACTTTTATCCTGCAGAGAAAGTTTAGCTACACTATTATCATTGAAATAAACTCTGGTTGCTGCTGGGTATAAACTGTAGAAAAAAGGAGGATATTCCTCACAAATCACGGATCATGTCTGACTCAACCGTCTTTAACTAGAAAGATGTATATATAATGCATCTGGCTAGTTGTGTAAGATCCCTTTCTACAGTTTTGAAAGAGGAAATAGGGATGCATAAGTTTGTGTATCATTGCATAACATCCCTCCATATTTTAGTTTAGTGTAAATCTCCAGTTTGGACTAAACTTTTCGGTGAGAATTCTCATCACTTTAGTTCGAAACTTTATGCTCTAGATTTAATGATTCTAGGAATAAAGAAAAACAAGAGCTTTCCCACCAAACAAACTTTTGTTAACGCTCATTGGAAAAGTTACACCAACATTACAATAGTGGAGCTATTACCACTTTATAGAACATTAACGAGAGAGGCTTACCTAGGGGAAAGTTATTATTACTTGCATGTGTGGAAGGGTAGGGAGACCCCCACTCCCCTGTAGACACTTAGCTACAAACTCTATAAAGTGTTTGTAATCCTTTACATGTTGAGTAGGCTCCTTATCCTTTGCAAAGAACTAACTATACATAATTGTAAAAGAGGATAGAAATATTTATGTACATGGTTGTTGTTTTGCAGATTCCCACGGTTCCTGAAGATCTACCGGATTTATAATTATTATTACATGGTAGAGTCACGGACGGTGTTTCCGAACGTTTGGCGTGTGGTTAACCTTATCCATATTTTGCTACTTCTTGCTCATTGGTTTGGATGCTTTTACTATTTAATATCGGAAGCGGAAAAGTTTCAGGGTGGTTGGGGCTACCCGGATCCGGTTCATAACCCCAGCTACGCCCCCTTAACCCGCAAGTACCTGGGATCCCTTTACTGGTCTACCCTTACTCTTACCACTATTGGGGATTTACCCATTCCCGACTCAAACTATCAGTATGTAACCTTTTCATTTATTTATTTAGGTTATCATCTATGGATGGTTTTACGTTGAAGCCCTAAATAAAATAATACTCCCAGGGAACTTATACTTACATTAACTTGTGTTCGAAAATCAGTGGGTTCTGTTAAGCATTGTTTACTTTCACAAGGATTGACACGAACAGGCGGTTTTTAATAAACGTTTATAAAGAGGTATTAAATTATCTACTAAATTAGGGCATCGAATAATAGAGAGTAGAATGAATTATGAGTATGTATAAAAGTATAGTACCACCACTGCATTTGGAAAACCAAATATTGACATTTAAAAGATTATTTGAAATCTGATTGCGATTTTTCAATGGAG
>JAQFZX010001516.1:0-28546 GCA_034682405.1 Hydroisotoma schaefferi | reverse complement strand
TTATTACTACTACTACCACTACTACTACTACTACTACCACTACTACTTCTACTACTACTACTACTACCACTACTACTACCACTACTACTAATACTAATACTACCGCTACTACTACTATTACCACCACACCAAATATTACGATTACTACAAGTCCGTAATAGACCTTTTTAACTAAATATAAATACATAAATATAAATAAAGTTTTCCATTTCGATACAAAGTCTGTATTGTCTTTCCTTAAGTCTTAAGTAAGGTAAATCTAGAGTAATGCACTCCATAAGTCCATACAGTAAGTAGAATCCTACTCGGATCCTTTTAACTCGGCGAAATTATTGCTCCCGATAGGAGTTATTACTTCAGTTCAACAAGGAAATTATTGGCTTGGGAATTTTTCTTCTTCTTCTAAAGACATAATAGAGAACCCCGAACATTGAGATAAAGATGGGAAAAAGAATAAATCACATTACTAGCAATATTTTAATACAACCTTCCTCCCCCTTACAGATCGTGTGAGCTGAACTTAATTTAATTCTGGTAGAGAAAGTACATGAGGTAAACGGATGCCTAATTTTTGCAAACTCTGCACTTTATTGTCGGATCAATTTACAAGGGGAAAGTAGACCATAATTCAAACGACTTCCTGAAACTCGTCAAAAATCCTGGAATTAAAATGACAGATTTGCATTTTAATATCCCCTTCCTAGTTGTGAAGTTTTAAAACAAAACAACCCACCACCCATCATAACTATGGGTGGAATCCTTCCCTTAAAAAGTAATCAAATCCTCTTAGTCCCGAGTGTATTAAAGTTGGACAAAAATCCTCCAGAGAGTTATTTATTTCCTTGCGGATAATTTCAATCAAAACTCTCATCAAAAGGTTTATACTCTTTGTAGGTACTTTTCCTTTTTCAAATTATACCTAGCACAGCATAGATTACCCTTTTCACCTATTCATTAATTACAATTCTAGCTAACATAACATTTTTACATTCAAATAAATCCTACATTCTCATATAAAAAAACAATTGAACTGACGTCGTTGTTTTGACAGTTGAGGCCGTCTGCCTATGGTCGCAACGGGATCCTATAGAAACAGATAAAGATAAACTTTCCTACTAATTCTAATTCTAATAAAGTTAATCATTACCATCACAAAAGCTGTAAAACAAATGAAACCTCGGCCCCGACAGCCCGTTCCTTCAGAGGACAGGTTGCTTCCGCATCTACTTCTACTACTACTACTACTAACTACTTACTACCCGATTTTATTTTATTCTACCCGGCTCGACCAACCAAAGTCCCGGCTTTCATTTTATTAGTATAAGGATTTGGGCGTCTAGCTTTATAGCTATTCTCAAAAGACCGTTTCGAAACTAGGAGAAATAATAATTAAATTCTCACGTATAATGTGCGACAAAGATGACAACGTACGGGAAAAATTTTCACCATATCCTAGGGTGCGGCTTTTGGCCAAGTGCGGGTTAATTACACAACTCGACATACACTCCTCTTTTGTCCCTTAGTTTTGATCACCCAGTCAGTCACAATCCCAATTGAGCCAATCTAAAATAAAACTTGACTTCAAAGTGAATTTCGCTAATCTCTTTTGTTCCAAGATCCTTTATACTTTATGCACTTTCACTCCTGACTTACTACTACTAACTACAACTACTATTCCTACAAACTTAAACAATATCCAGAGAATATATTCCACTTGCATTTAACTCCCTACGTTATATGATGTGCTGCTATTATTACTATTAGTTAGACAAGGATAGCGGCACAACTTCTGGGAAACTGGGAAACAACTGCAATCAAAACCATATCAAGTTGAATAAATAAATACATTTCCGAGAAAGAGTGTGGAAGGAGGAGAGGTTTCAGTTGTGAGGATCAAGCACAAGCATTGCTTATGATAGTTATTATGAGCTATAACAATAATCGTTAGCCGTACAAACCCAAATCCATATTATATTATTACTTACACTATGCAGTTCAGTATAATAGTTAAAGTTCATATCCAATCCTACTAGGTGTTTGCTATGATAAAGAGTACAAGACTAACCCATTTATTTAGAAGCCTAGTAGCTAGAAGATAATTAGATTAAAAATATAAAACATTCACGGCTGTAATTATCCAGTTAATCTAGTGATATACGAGGACACTTTGGGATTTAATTTAGAACCAAAAACCCTTTGATGTTTTAGATTGATTATATTAAATTAAGAGATGAACTAAACTAACTATTAATTCAGTGAAGAAGTAACTCCCACGTAAGAATAGGAGAAACTCCTTCCCAAAGAATAATTGAAGGATCAGCCAAAATAATTTTACTTTAATGACATTGACAAATAAAAAAGACAACTTAAATTTTAATTAAGAATACTCCCATCCATTAGTCGGTCTGTAGTAAATTTCGCTAAATTAATTGTTGGATGATGCGATGCCTATGTAGAGTTTGTTGCCAATTGAACCTTTAAAATTATACATGTCTGATTAAAGTAATCTACCTATTGAAAAATGTGCCACTTAGGTAGGTAGGACTTTGAAATCATTGCCTAAGGAAGGGAAGAAAAGGGTCATGGGATGCCAATTATAAATTAATGCTGGCACATGACTCTTCCAGTCACAAAGTGAGTACCTAGTATACGTAGTAAAAGTTTGTAACTTATTCCTGGTTATATATAAGAGAGAGAAGAATTAGAATTGGAGTGACATGCTCAGGCATAATGAAATCCTCCGGGTTAATTCTTCAAGAACAGTTTTGATGAGATCTGGCTACAATCTAATGTTCACTAAAATAACATCCCTACCATCTCTTACGCCCTTCTACTGCAGTGCAACAAACTCTCTAGAAACATACAAGCTACGGCATTATTCCTCCTACTACTACTACTACCACTACTACTACTCCTACTACTACTACTACTTCTGCTACTACTACTACTACTACTACTACTACTACTACTACTACTACTACCACCACTACTACTACTACAGTACTATGCATGAAGTGTGCCGGTTCATGAGAAATTCCGTATAAAGTCTTTTGGAAATACCTGTAAACTACGAGAAATGAAGTAGACTTTCTGTGTACTATTTTGCACTAGGATCTCTGTTGGAGTAACCTAGTCTTAAATAAAAATACCAACAAATAATTGACTATTTCCATCGTTTTGAACCTGAATTCGGTACACCTTTTTGTACTTTTCGGTTAAGGCTTTCCAAGGTTCTTGGAAATGTTTTATTTTTTGTAAATTTTAACTAGAGTAAATGAAAAAGATAGGATTTTCGTGTGAACAGCCACAAAATGAGTAAAAGTTTTTAATTTTATTTTACACGAAGAGAGAACAAAACATGCTTCCCATTCATTACCCCTTGTAAGATCCATCCTTTCTTCCTGAACGCTAAGTTACCTAAAGTTTGATAATGGAACCGTGTACAATATATCCTAAGGTTGTGTATGGAAAAGGAACATGACAATACAATATTCCTATTCTTATTTCGAGCTAGCAGCATAGATATATTTACTGAATGAATATTCCCCCGTCAAGTTTCCTCCTGCTGGTTGGCAAGCAAGCAAAAGTTTAGCATTAATTAAATCTTTTAGCCAGAGAAGCCCAACACTTTTGTTTTGATTGTTTATTGAAAGTTTGGCTTTACTCAATTTATACTTGAAATTAGAAAGAACGTTCGTTATATAAAGAAATAGTAAGAGAGTTGACACCCAAAACACATACAAGAGATTTAAGACTTTCTACCCGGTTTTTAGATCAAGTTACCCGATTACTTATTGGAATCCTTACAGTTTCTACTCCAACGTTTTCAAATAAATCTCTTAAGATTTAAAGTAGTCAGCAGAAAGCATACGGCATCTGTGACAAGTTGGGAGGTTATAATAAACACCGGAGAGAAAATGCAATTTCTGAAATACAAAGTACAGCTCGCGTAGATTTACTTTTGTAAAGCTTTCTAAATAATAAATGACAAATTAATGAACTAACGAGTTACCCAGAACACTCCAAACCGACTGCCAATTATTAGAGTATTTATAAAATCAAAAGAAACGCATATTAATTAAAAAATTGAAAACAATCCGAGGAAAACTTAACGATTAAAAACCCGAACTTAAAGTATAAATGCTCTACTGGCTGAAAACTATGGAACTGCATGCGTAAAAGTTAACAAAATTTGTGGAACAAAGCACAATAATTAGATTAGTATCAAATGGATTGAGATGAACTTAATCCAAAGACAGTAATTATAATTACACATGAATGATTAACGTTTAACTAGCACACACATCCCTTCCATCCGTCAAATTAAAATGTCAAAAGTTTTCAAAACAGACACGCATATTCACGTTTACACTTACAACCTACTATCAGTAATGTACAAGATGCCGCATGGATGACTTTGATAAGCTAATCCTTATAACGACAAGGGTGTGGGAGGTAATCAAAATATTTTCATACGCTGTCTAGCTTAACAGTCAACCTAGTTTAGAGTAGTTGCTCATCATCTTCTTGGAAGTTAGAAAACTTATCCTACGCATAATATATTTGCTGTATCAATCTAAAACTTACGTACCTAACCTGCTCTCCTACTCCTCCTGTCCTAAATCATACCCGGTATATTAAAAAAACATGCCACAACATGTTTGTCTAATGCTCCCATTAACAACCCTGTCCTAATAACTCAGGTTCGATTAATCTACCCATTTATTATAACGGAGAAAGAGGCAGAACTTGGTATGGTTTTTTGCTTGCAGTGGATAAAATATAAAAGAATCAAATCTTTGTTTGTTTAGTCTTAACAACTTTTCATGGCTCGTGTCGGAGATGAGCCAACAAAATCAGACTTTGCTCCCATCATCTTATCCTCATTATTATTATACCTACGTAGGTATACAATGATAGAGAATGAGGATGATCATCTAGAGGAATCTGGTCATTAATATTTAAAAACTCGTAACAATAATCCACAGCCTTGCCAGCAGCCACCTTCCTTATGCGTATGTAGGGTTGTAAAGTAACGACGTAACATTTTGTTTAATCTTGGATGATGATGTGGAGGATCTTGTTCGGGATAAATAAATGAATGGACTCAATGAGCCTTGTCTTACAATAAGATGGTTTTGGACCGGGAGCCAAGAAACTCACTGTTAGGAAATGTATATAATGCCCGGCAACAAATCCCTGTCTACCCGACTCTTTACTTGTTGATAATCTTAATCCTACTTCTAAAACACCACTCACCCGGGTGGCAATGACAAGGGATTTGACACTAAATCCTCCCGTGTAAGTTTCTATATAATAAAAGGAAATGCTGTGGATAAGGAAAAGAATGGAATTACTAAAAGGCGTGAATAATCAAACTTTGGATGCATGCAGGCTTTTTTCATCAAAATCACTACCCACGCAATCACTCGCAAACTTTGATGCGGTAGATAAACTTTCAGTTGTAGAGTAGACATTTAATTAGGCAGAGGATGCAGTTTTTAATTTAAATACCCTTTTTCAATCTTGTATGCGTCGATGGGTAGTTGACTACTTGAGACATAGGCATTGCTGGGTTACGTAATTTACTTATAGCAAGAACACGCTAAAACTTTGACGAATCCCGAAGGAAAAACATCCTTCCAATTGCTAAAAAAATTGCATATATGTTTTAAACGATAATAAAAGCTCTAAAACTGTTGTGCCACTCCCCATATAAATTACCTTACGCTGCACCTACACCATGACCAGGATTGCTACAAGATACCACAGTTATTCCTCCTCAACTTTCTTATAAAAAAAACTCCAAGTAATAAACTGCATATGTAATTTTTAACTCGTGTTTGTTCTTGTTTGACCTCCCCTAATAAAAAGTGACATAAGCACTAAAACCATGTGTCCCTCACTCTTGAAAAAAAACTGCTTAAATAAACCCCGAGTTCATTTAACTTCACTGGATATGAAGTACCGTATTTCCCGTTTTATTTCCTCCCCCGGAATAATTCCCCCCCCCCCCCCGGTTTAATTCCCCTCTACCTTTCCATGTTAAAAGTCCTATATTTTCCATGTTAATAGAATGTCTAATTTTCCATTCGAAGTAGTAAAGCCCCAGGGGAATTAAAACGGGAAATACGGTAGGTGTTTTTTTATTAGACGTTATTTTTTTAAAGCTCAACAAGAAACCTGCCGCCGTCTACTACTTCTGCACATTCAACGTTGTTTATTCCTTATGCAGGACTCTATTTAAATACTACTTGTGCAGTTTGTTATTTACCTTGAAAAAAAGTTTGGGCTACGCAATAAATCTCAAAATATATAAAAGTCATCCGCCAACTTTCCCCCTGCTTCATTCATGTCGTAAATAGTAAGAGGAGGATTAGGGATAGGTATATTACAAATGAGTTTAGAACGAATGAATTAGACTCGCTTCTATTATTATCATTATGAATTATTACAACTGGAAGTGGGAGAAACCACAAAGCAAGTTGGATGAAGAGATTTGCAAAAATACAGGACAAATCCGTAAGCTCCGACAGAGTGACATGAATGGTTTGTGGAGATAGTCAAAACTCCAAGTTCGGTTTTTCAAATTTGTAAAAGTCTGAGCTCGTTGTCTCTTCAGATGGGGGATTTGTTGCATCCATTTTATAGAATAGAATCTCTGCCAAGAATATAACAACGGAACATGTGGTCTCCTTGTGTAACTCGTGGATTAAAGGACATACTGCAGATTTAAATCATCCTTCAAAAACCTCACTTCCATAGCACCTACCTCTGCTTTAGCCCGCGGTTAATTGATCAATTTAATTAATTAATTACAGGTAGACGGGTAGCATAGCTTAAGCTTATTTGGAGAGGGCAGGTAGGCTCATTGGGTTTTATAGCTTTCGAGGTCTGACATTTGGCAAACGTTGCCAAAATTTACTCGGCTGTATTTTAGCAATGATGCGGTCTATCTATGGGAACATTGAAATGTTATTTTGACATAAAAAGTCTACTTAAAAGCCACGGATTGAAACATGGCCTTGATTTTGAAACGGGGCAAATGAAACTTGGGAATTCGGAACAATGAATTCAATTGTTCGAGAAGGATAGAATGCGTTGTGCATGATACACCGATATTAACAACGGACGGAGGATTTGGGTCATTGGATCAAAGACTGAGAGAGACCAGGATTAAAATATAAAATCAGAGGAATCAAAATATTTTCTGCGAGAAGCTTGCCAAAATAAATTTTAAGGTACGAATAATAGTGTAACTGAGCCAAAATCTACAACGAGCGTACAAAGTACGAAGAAATGTAAGGTTTCCTCTTTATTTCCAGTCTTTGTGCTAGTACAAAGCATTTTCTGGTCTGCATATTCGTAAAATTGACATTTTATGCTCTCTCGACTGTTATTTACTACAAGGAAGAGATCAAACCATGGAGGACTCTGCTATTTCAATCACATAAGAACTACAATACAAAACTTGGTATTGGAGTACGATGCAGGAATACAGAAACACAATCCACTCAAATCCTTTATTTTTTTTGTAGAAATACTTTTTATCAAGATAGGATTCACTTAAGATTCTAGTTTATAGTTTTATCCATACAATGTAAACGCTAGTAGACTTACTAAAACCTTATCTCAACAAAAAATCAATAGTTTATCGCAGAAGAAGCAAAGTTTTGAACACCTGAGGTGATTCATTCTACCTTATTCTATTCTACACTTTCTATACTTTCTTCGTACAGTAATCGTCTCACCTGAGGAAAGTTTAGAAACTTACTTTAGTTGATAGAAAAAGTAAAGGATAACTTGAAAATCAAAGGAGTTTGAAATATTTAGAAAAATTGAAAAACTAACTTCAGCCAAAACTTGTCACTTTGCCTGATTTTCATTATCCTAAAATCAACATTTGGACAGCTTTTTATAAGAACCTAAGCCAAAATCTTTAGAATGTCAGCATCATTAGCTTTTAAAAGAAGTTAGGTAAGACCTAATAAATAATCCTGTGGAAGTACAGAAAAGCTCAAACTACACGCTACAAAATTCATTTCTAAAGAACCCCATTTGCCAATCCAATGCAATAAAATTCATCCTTATAATTGCGCTAATAGTCTAACTTTTACCAGCTAAGCACTACCTGCTCCTACTGCAAATATCTACCCGGGTATCTTCCGTTTTTCTCT
The DNA here is from genome assembly GCA_034682405.1 of Hydroisotoma schaefferi. Lineage (NCBI taxonomy): Eukaryota > Metazoa > Arthropoda > Collembola > Entomobryomorpha > Isotomidae > Hydroisotoma > Hydroisotoma schaefferi. Next base: position 20,369 of record JAQFZX010001516.1, on the reverse strand, counting down.
CGGTGAGATGGAATTCGACAGTGAGATTGAATTGGAGGCAAAACGTCCATAATGTCGTAGGACAAGTGAAACCTCAATCTTACAGTCGACTGGTAATTAGATTAGAGTATTTTCACCTCTATCTTCTCCCCTTCCATGTCCATTAGGATTCTCTACTTCACCCTCCCTTCTGCCTCCTTATCTACGAATACTTCTACTAGTTTCTACCAAAAAAGAAGGAAACCAAGTTAACTTCACTTGCCAAAAACTTGTTCCTCCACTTCATAGTTTTATACATCACACGGCAGAAACCACCGGTAGAGAAAATACTGCTTGATGAACTATCCCAGTAAGTAACAAGAATCTACTGCTACTGCTGCAGATACTACTACTACTACTACTACTATTATTATTATTATTATTATTACTACTACTACTATCACTACTTCTACTACTTCTACTTTTACTACTTCTACCACTTATACTCACTACTACTACTTTACTTCTACTACTTCTACTACAACTACTGCTACTTTACTTCTACTACTTCTACTACTACTACTATCACTACTACTACTATCACTACTTCTACTTTTACTACTTCTACCACTTATACTCACTACTACCACTTATACTCACTACTACTACTTTACTTCTACTACTTCTACTACAACTACTACTACTTTACTTCTACTACTACTACTACAACTACTTCTACTTTCACTACTTGTACTTCTACTACTTATACTGTTACTACTTCTACTTCTACTTCTACTTCTACTACAACTACTACTACTTCTACTTCTACTACTTATACTGCTACTTATACTGTTACTACTTCTACTACTACTTATACTACTACTACTACTACTACTACTACTACTACTACTACTACTACTACTACTACTACTACTAGTTCTACTACTTCTTTCTACGTTTTTCTACCAACATCCAACTTAATACTTTTACAGGGAAGTCCTTTCTTCAGCCAATACCAAATAAATTGCTCTAAACTTTCCTTTCCTCCGCTAACTCTCTTCTAAGTAAAATGTTAGACTAGATTTTATTTTACTAATAACAGTATTCTGAACGTTAGAATGCCAAAGCTTGGACTTTTTTTGGGTAAAAAACCAGCTAAGAAATTGGAAAATCTCTACTGGTTTTAGGGCAAACGTTTTCAATACGAACTGACTGAGGTTTCCATTTTCTTAATTTTCCTATTTCGTTTCCATAAATTTCAATACTTCAAGATGGGAAGTCTTTCCAATTCCTCTCCAAATTCTCAATGAATCAACGTAACATTACCCTAAATTCTCGCCCATATGCCGCGGCTTATATATGCAAAAAAAGATTTTTTGAAGCATGTTTACCAAGGGCGAGATACACCTTTTAATATGTAAAGGATAGTCTTGCGGCATAATTAGCGAGAGCGGCATATGAGCGAGGATTTAGAGTAGTTAAAAGTGATACTGTTTCTTCTAGGACAACAATTAATTAATTCCAACGGACTGGGGCTACTTGCTAACCAACTTTAGAAGAATGACAAACTTTAACCAGAAAGTTACCTCACAAACTTAATCGAAAGTTTAATTAAATCAAAATGTGTCAATTATCCACACTTAAACCCTTGAAAAGTAGCAAACAGAGTTAATAAACAAGCAGAACCAATAAAATTCTCCCATTATAGGAGAAAGTTATCAAAATAATGTACAAAACCTTGCAAAAAAGGCAGAAAGTAAATCTAACTCGAACCTTCATCGGTCGGTAAATGATTTAAAAGAATTGTACAGAATCCCACGTAACGTTTAGTTAGTTTAAAACTGTAAGTTTTAGTGAAATGGATACACCCAGTTCTTAAGTATACTAAACTTTTGTCCATAAAAATCCAATAAAATCCAGCAGATTGCCTCTTTCTCGCTTCCCCAGTTCGACATAAACATTACAGGTGAATGGAGTAGCAGTTTCACTATATGAGTTGTTGGGGAATAATCCAGGAAATGAAACAACGAACAAAATGCTTGTAAAAAAAGGAAAAAACTTGCAGGATTTGCAAGAATTATGACCTAAAAGATAACCGATTTGAGTCAAGTCAAGTATCTATCTCCCAAAATGGAATACTCCAATCATTCAAATAACATCCTTTTTTATGACATTATTTTCATCAAATTATTTCACTTTGTCTAATGGATTTTGTCTATCAGAATCAATAATAAATTCCTTGGGAGTTGCAGTAAAAAACGTAACAAAAATGACTTTAAAATGTACCCAGAATCCCTATTGATTTTATTGGAATTTTATTAGAAGAATTGATGTATTGGTGTATGTTTCTAACGTACAAAAAACACCGAAAATCAGCATTTTTTAAAAAAGCCGTGTAATTTTTAAAATAAAAAAATCATACACCAGCAAGCAGAAGAAATACAATACATTTCTCCGAAAAATAATACCCGGGTGCGGGTTGGATGATTTATCACAGAAGGTTTTGGTTAATCCGATTAAAACCGATTTATTTAAGCTTAATACGTGTTTCTGGAAATTTCGGCCAAAAACCTAACAACAACTCTCCTCTACTTTGTGGAAAAATTTCTTGAACTTGAACCAAGTTAATTGAGTCGTTTAACCAGCGGAAGTATCAGAATTAATGATTAATTCTGTAGTTTATTGAATAATTTAATTAGAACTCGCCGATGGTCAGTCGGAGATTGAAAAATATCAGAATAATTCCGTCTTTTATTATTTTAAAATAAATGTTGATTTATATTTGGGTCCAACTTTTCGGCAACAAATTTAACCTAAAAACTCCCGTTTTATTTTGTAAAATAAATAAAAATAAATTCCGCTTACCAGAAAAGTCCAAGAAGGTTATAAAAACGTCAAATGAATGGATCATGGATGGATTTGGCAAAATCACACAATTTAAATTAACGTTAGAAACTATACCTTGCTTTTTTTTACTTTGTAAAACCACGTAAATATGGCCTTTTTATATTATTTTTATAAAGAAACACGTAAACTGTTTCGGAATCAGTCTTGGATTCTTCTAAAAAAAATGGATAATCCGTGTAAAATAATTAACTTTTAGGGGTGTTTTTTTTTTTTTACAAAAAAAACTTGACAAAAACTGACATTAATTTGAGTTAAATGAAATGTTGAGCGAGGAAAAGGCCAATGATGGAAATATTGGGATGCCGATTTATTTGAGTAAAAAAATACGGTGTTTGGAAACGGCGGTGGAGAAAATGTCACATTTCCCCCAGTTTAGTCTCTCTTTGTGGAGCTTAAGCCCGAAATCTTCATGGAAAGCTGGACTTTGTTCGGGATTTGCAACAAGTTAAACTGCGTTTATGCAGCTAAACTCACAACTTTTTGTATCCTTTGGGGATTTTTGTACTTGGATTTGCAGAAATAAGTAGTGGAAATTTATCTGGAGAAGTTATAGGAGACTTGGAGTAATTTTGTCGGAGATTTAGGGATTTTTTTGGGCCTTCGAAGTTGCTGAGTGGGGTTAGCGCTACGGAGATAGATATAAATGGATGGTTTTTATGGTATTTGGGGGTAAGGGGGGTTTATTTAAGGGGGTTTTTAATCTTGTAGTTTGTAAAGATTGGTAAAGTAGGTTACAAAGTGGTGAAATGTTATTTATGCATGGTCGATTTGAGGGTAGCCGGATCTTGGCAAGGAGGAGTTTATTTGGGAGAATAACAGAGACTTTTATGATCTTGGGGAAAGTTGGGGTTAGATTTGGGGTTTTGGGGGGTTTTTAGAAGTTGAGGTAAGTTTTGATACTTTTTTGAAATGAGACTAAAACAGTAGGCTGTAAGTTATTTGGCAGTTTTTGCGAATTTGGATTTCTAAAGAGGTATGCAGGGTTTTTTGGAGAGAACTTTTCTAAAAGTTGGCTTATCGAGTTATGGGTTTTATGGAGGTAGGATGATTTGATTATCTATCTCAGTTCTTTTTTTTGTAGAGAAGATAAGCGAAGGTAGCTTGGTTGGTTTGAGAGGGTTCCACACGAGAGGGGGTTTACCGGGTAGTATTTCCAAGGGGGTGTGGTAATTAAAATACTATAAATAGGAAAGAGTACTAATAGAGGTGGGGTTCTTACCTGTGTAGGGTTAAAGTAACCTTGGTTGGGTTGTGGGTGTGATGAGAGGGATGAAGCGGCTGAAGTGTGAGAGAAAAAGGGAGAAAAAACTGGGAGAGAACTCAGCAACAAGAAAGCTCCTTTCACTTCAAATGCCAACTCAAGACTGCCCGACCCGATATAAGGCCGGCCCCTCTTCCTTCATAACCGAATCCGGGCATTTCACCCTAATACCCGGCTCTCTCTCTCTCTCTCTCTCTCTACAGCTAGAGCAGCAGACTCTCTACGGCTTCTGTCCACCATAAGCAACCTTCCTACCTGTCTCTTCTTACCTGTCCTACCTCCCTTCCTAATACCGGATTTATACCTCTTTCCCCTGGGGCTGTATTTCATACCGTTAGGGTTTTCTAAAGGGTTGCTTTGTAGACTGGCTTTTTTGCAGTTTCACTTTTAACCTTTATTTTTACTTGAGCGAAGGGTGTGTTTGGAGTAGTCTGCTGTAATTGATCAGATCGGAGGTGAAAGATTAGATATATCTTAATTACAGTAATATCTAGACCATCCGTTTTTTAACTGGCGTTCTGTCCTGTAAAGGTAGTTCCTTTTTACATGCAAAAACCCCTGAAATTATTTGAATACTATAACAAAAGTATTTGCAGGTTTTTAATAAAGTTTTGTACAAGTTTTTATCTAATAGGAATAAGGGTTTTAAAAATGCAGAGTACACGGACATCCTCAAGGGTCAGCAGAAAAAATGAGAAAAAAGTGACCGCGTCAACCCATTAGTATTATTTAGAAAAATTCCCAATGTGTCTCATGGATGATGTGACCGTTTGGTTGCCTTGTTACCCTAAAAACCCCTGCCATATACAGCCCTCGCTAATTTACCCGCATGCTCTCCTGTACTTGTTAAAAAGGGTATCTAAAGGGGTGAAATATGCTTCAAAATATATTTTTTTTAACATACAAGGTAGGGGTTTTATGGTAAAGTACTAATGAAACTTATGAATTGGTGTTAGAAGAACGTAAAGCTACTTTGGTAAACCCTTCCTCCATGGGGTTGTTGTGGGGTAATATAGGCGACCCTGTGGGGTAGTTATGGGGTAGGTATGGTTGACCCTGTGGGATAGTTGTGGAGTATGTATTGGGTTGTTATGGGGTAGGTATGGGTAAGGCTGTGGGGTAGTTGTGGGGTGTGTATTGGTTGTGGGGTAGGTATGGGTGACTCTGTGGGGTATGTATGGGGTAGATATGGGGTAGGCATGGCTGACCCTGTTTCTATCTTACTACGTCACCCTACCTGTCCCTGTCCCTTTCTTACAAAAGAAAGAAACTCATCTTTTGATTTTTTTTCTAGCCAAAATATTCAACAGCGAGTTCTTCTAGGTTGGGTGCTTCTGAATTCCGGATCAGCTCAAGCGATTCAGTTTGACTTGGCTTTACTCAAGTAAAATAGCACCAAGGGAGAGGAAACTCTTTCGAATATTTACACTCTACAGCTTCAATACTTTTGTTTGGTGAGCTAAAGATGCAAGCTGGCTTGAAAAATGGAAATGAGTTCCAGGAGTAAAAAAAACTAGGCTACTTGGTTTATGCATTTCTCTTTCTTAAAAGAGTGGAATCTATTTGGTTAAATATTCAAAGAAGCTTCTTTGGCAAAAAATTGGAGTGTGCAGTTTTTTTATATTAATATCTCGGCGTTTTAGAAATATTTTATATCAGCCTCGTTACCTTATAATATTTATTAGTTTTACAAAGGAGCAGGATTATACTGCTTTAAGTACTAACGCAATTGGAGGGGGGGGTTTATATTCCTGGGTTTTTTCGGTATCAGTGATTAAATGGGGTGTTTTCGGTTTCAGGGATTAAATCGGGGTTTTTCGGTTTCAGAAATGAAATGGGATGTTACAGGTTTCAAGGATTAAATGGTATTTTTTTTGGTATCAGGGATTAAATTGGTTATATTCAACTTGAGTAGAAACTTGGGTAGGTTTGGTATGTAAGTATTAAACTTTCTAATTTAGACCCCGAGGTGTACATGTTTGATGTGTAAAATAAAATCCTCTGTTCCATAAACTCCAGTGGATTTTGATGTAATTTTTCTAAACTAGAAGAGGTTTAGACCTAATTGGGATTTCCTTGAAATTAACCAATTTCTCCCTTGTTCCCTTCAGGCTTATTTCATTTTCCGTATGACAAAGTAAATGGTTTGGTTTTGTGGATTTTTCCTTGGGATATTTATTTTCCCCATTAATTTCCCCGTGTGTGTAGCTCGCTTTTTAGTTGCCTCTGGACCTGTCCCATTTCTTTGTATTTCCCATTCATCCTTTTTATAAAGTGGCAATAATAATAATGTCTCTTTTGTATGGAGAGTTAGTTCGTTGGATGGATAGAGCTACTCACTCATCCGCATGTTATTTCCCTTAAGAGAGGAAAAAATAAACTTTTTCGTTGCAAAAACTTTGGAAGGTGCATTTGTCATTTTAGTTGTGGATAAACTTGGGATAATGGCCGGAGGAATTTTATTATACGTGGATTATTCATGAATCATAAAGAAATCCAGATAATTCTTACCCCGCTATTTATACCTTGCTAATCTAGTAATAAGTACCGTATTTTCGGAAATTCTCCCCCGGGGACTTACTTTTAAAAAGGAACAATAATTAAAAAACCTTTAACATGGACAGGATAGGGCGAATTTAAATTTTTAACATAGATAGGTAGAGATGAGTTCAGTTATTCCGAGGGTGAGTTTTTACTAGGGATTGTATGTTTATTTAGCTCAACGCTAGAGGAATTGAGGTTACATATATTTTTTTGGAAATAGTTCTAAACAAAAGTTGACCCTATTTTGTTTTGAAAGCATGAATAATTTAATTCAAGTTGAATCGAGATTTGTGGTAGTTTTTTCGGGGTACGAAACGCCTTGTCATGGTTTTGATTTTTGTATTAAAATGATCCTATAAAGTATGGTGTAGCAGTAGTCCGTGAAAATGGTATTATCATTCACTCCACTTGGACCAACTTGGATTTTTCTAGCAAAGGAATCGATCATTTTCCTATGATACTTTCCCCAAACCCTTATTTGCTTTTATGAACTTAAAGTAAATATTGAGGATGGGATAGGTTGTGGTGATATTATTAACACAACCACAACTCCGGCAAATAAACTTCCAGTAGTAAATAACGAATCTATAGTAAAATAAATCTGGTAAAAGTTCCACGATAAAAAAAAATTATGCTGCATAGATGAAGAGTGAATGAATGGAAGTATCGACGAAATTTGTAAACGCTTAGTTCAGGATCAGGATAGGAAGGATCGCTCATGGAAAATAAATTTAAACTGCAACTTATTTGAGTAAATATTCAAAACCTGTTGAGTACCCAGAGTATTTTTGTATGATATTTCAATACTTAAGCCTGCTGGTTTGAGCTGGATAAAGTCGATAATTTTAAACTCAACCAAGTGGACAAGAGGATTTTGCATTTGTGGTTGATTTCTTGTAAATTATTTAGGGTGAAAAGTATTCCAATTTAGTTCAAGATAGTTTTAATGACTTTTGAAGGCAATTGCTCAATAATTTAATGCGGTTCCTTGCCTTTTTTATCAAACTTGTAGTTGGCTAAAACAAAAGGGCACGTTTTTGTTGTAATAATGCAATTCCGAATTGCTGAGTTGTAAAAAATGGCTTGGACTAAAACAAACAAACTTTTTTTCATGGTAGATTATTGATAAGTCAACGGCATAAAGACTACCGGGTTGAAACATAGCTTCTATTATTTATTGTTTTGTATTATTTCGTCATTTGCGTAGCAATAACCTTATTTGATAGCCTTCACGTTTATAATTTGGTATTTCTCCGAATTAACCCAACTTTATTCATGATTTCTTAACTTATTTAAAGACACTTTATTGCATTGTTCATTTTTGTTATTTTAGTTGATTTACTATTAGATAACGTTTGCAGGATTCTAAAATGGAGATATTCCAGAAATGATACTTTTATATAAAGTTTTTAGTGGTCTTGGATGTAATTCGATAGTAAAACACACTGATATTCTAAATCTGTGGCCTAGAATTTACTATTTTAACTCTGAAAAAGCTGAAAGAAGTAAAATGTATTGATTAGGCCTAATCTGCCAACCATTTTGCAGAGTTTAGTTGTTGAGAATGTTGCACTTTACTCTAGCCAAAATAACCCTTTGTTTTTTCCCATGTTTCAATGTAAAAAGAGCATAGATCCGTGTTAATTATATTCAGGATGGTCCTAATAATACGAGAATCTTGAACGGATTGTGTAAAATCTTGGCTAACGCAACCAATAAATCTTTCGTTGTTTGGCTTTTCATTGAAACCCCTTACACCGTTTTGTTTTATTTATTAGTTTAACTCTAATATACAATTAGAAAACAATACGGAACCCAAACGCCTCTTTGGTTTATGGAACAGTCGTAGTAGTAAAGATTGAGTTAATCCCTATTAATTGGTAGAATTTATAAAGAAAAAAAAACGAGGAAATCCCATGTTTTAAGAAGGAATGGTAATACTCATAACCAATGCGTATACTGAAAGACGTTTGGAAACATGTCACAAAATGCTTAACTCTGTACAGAAATAGATTTCTTAAATCGTTACTTAATAGCAAAAAATAATACTGGCAATTGGCATTTCATCGATTAGTTTTTATTGGTCTGTGTGTGAATTCGCTCATGTTATTGATAGAAATTAAGGACAAGGAAATACTTTCTACCTTTTTTATCCCTAAATCACAAAATTATTCACAAAATCTACAAAAGAAAGGAATTAAAATGACATCTTTTAAATACTTGACATATTTTTTAAAATAATTATTTGATATGCTAATTTTAAGCATGATAATTCATGGACCGGCATGACTGTTTCTTATCGAACTTTATTAAGCCAAATAAGCAGATTGGATTTGAGAAAGTAGAAGTTTAAATACAATTGTCAGTAGCTTGAAGCATTTTACAAAGTGCAGGCAGGTTTCCAAAATACCGTATTTTTAATGGATAGCTGGGCAGTTGCATTTTATTTAACCTTTTCGATAAGAACGACTTTTCAGATAAGTAAGTACTCATTCCTCATTCTTCAATCGATCCTAAAATTTACACAAATTTTACGGTTATTCTCTGAACAAGTACAACATTTTACGATTTTCTACTAGAATCCTCAATATTATAAGACTTTCTTTTAGGTGACCTGACGATGGGCTAGCCAGCGTTTTGGCTTCAACTTTACAGAGATTAGCTGAGATTAATATGACATTCGGCTTTATTAATATCACTTTCCCATCCCAAAAAACATTGACGGTTGTTTAAAGAGCATTTGACATAATATTTTAATCCAAAGGCAGACATAATACACGGACCTCTTTCGCTCTATTACGATTAATTTATTACCAAGGAGTAACTCAACTGTGTAAGTGATACTGCTAGCTTATTTACTTCGTAAGCTCCTTGACCTCCGACATTCATTCACTAATTTGCACAAATTAGTCCCAATAACATTCAGCTTATAATTTCATGCACATTTGATGTATGATGATTTGTCCTTATTAAAACATCTAGCCTGCTCAGTTGTAATCAATTGGTCAACCACAAATGACAAACTGACGAGACTGCGGTTTCTATTCCATGAATAAAAGATTTACTCCCGTTTTACATCCCAATTTGGTAGCATTTTAATCCCAAACTTTTTGAAACCCCAGCAATCTTCCACTGCTTCTCTTATTAACTAACATTGAATTATGGAACTAAGGTCTATGCTGCCGATGATGCCCTTCCCTGTACAACCTTCGTTCGACGTGGTAGACAGAGGTACGTTGGCTTTAAATTGTTATAATTTCAGTAATTTAAAAATAATAAACTAACGCTGGAAGCGGATATAGAGCCCTTTTAACAATTTACAATATAATTTAGTTGTTGGTGGTTTGAGAGTCCAACCGTTGGAAATCCCGTATATTGTTGGACTTCGTCGAAACAGAAAAGATCAGTTATTTTGTGGTGGAAGTATCATAAATGCCCTATGGATCCTTACAGCTGCCCATTGTGTCCAAATGTACAGGGGAAATCCAGCCTGGGTTAAAGTAACTGCTGGAAGTATACTTCGAGTTGGGGGATCGGCTTACAAACAGGAACGAAAAGTTGACAAGATAATTATCCATGAGAAATATGAACATCATTTTATCGAAGGAGGATATGACATCGCTTTGGTGAAGTTGAAGGATAGATTAAATTTTACTAAAGCGGTCAACAGTATCCCTTTACCTCATAAAATGCAGGACTGGGAAGGTCAATTTATATTAAATACATTCTGACTACCGGATTTCCCGAATTAATCCCCTCCTCTCCAGGGATAATGCCCCACTACCTTTCCATGTTAAAATTAGGAATTAACACTACTTTGTCAATGTTATTGGAATTATTACCCAGGGGCATTATTACGGGAAATACGGTAGATTGCCCTGAAACCTTGACTATAAGTAGGGTAATCGTGAAAAAGCCCATACTACTATCAACAAAACTGGATTTTGTGGTAGGTTATGCTCAAGTTAGTGGATGGGGACTTTTGAAAGAAGAGAGCAGAAAGGGTGCAGACCGATTGATGACCGTTAAAGTGGACATTGTTCCGAATAATGAATGTGTTTCTGCTTATAAAGAATTATATAATTTAACTTCTACCATGTTATGCGCTGGTGGGGAAGATGGCCAGGATGCTTGCAAAGGTTTATTTTAAATGTACATATTTCAAATTAATATAGAGATGTTTCTATCCGTTATGAAAACATAACATGGAAATAATTAGGAGACTCTGGAGGTCCTTTGACCTGCAATAATAACACGGTACTCTGTGGGATTGTATCTTTTGGAGAAGGGTGTGGTAGATATCCCGGGATTTATACGGATGTTTCCATTTTTACCGAATGGATTGAGTCTAATGTGAACAAGTGAGAGGGGTTTCTTGTAATTATGATAAAGTTTAGGCCAAAGAAATATTCTGGATTGTGTTTCTGAATGTATTTTCTACAGAACGACAAAGTCAGAGCTTGAAGAGGCTTTGGGGGAAATATCCGCATTGAAAAAAAACATAACTCAACTTGAGGCTATTATACAGCATGAAGCCTCCAAGGGTTGCACTTGCAGGTCTGATTTGAAACTGGAAATCTATACTTTTTCATGAGATAGTTCTGAAATCTTGGTACATTTCTATAACTTCGTTACGTCACGTCCTCATGTCACGTATGAAATAGGGTGGATGAGGTTATGACGAGTTCTACGGCCAATGCTCGGACGCTTGCCCCTACCGCGGCCACTCCCACTCTTGCTAACCTTACCGTTCTTGCTCCAGTTGTGGATAGGTATGATTTCTACCGTATTGGGGAATTAATTCCCTTGAATTAAGGCGATGATAGTTAACATTATCCATCAGTAAATAATTCCTCCTGAAAATGACCCATCTAAGCAATAATTCACGCTGCAAATAACCCTATCAGAGTAATACTTCCCCCTAAAATGACCATATTTAACATAATTAATTACCCCTAAATAATTCCCCGTGCAAATGAGACCATGGGAATTCCCTTCTGGAATAATTTCCATTATACGCTAGTGTCATATAAATTAAAATAGCATGTAAACTCTGACGATTGTTTTTCTGATTATTATTCTAATCAAGGTTTAATACGTCTATTTTTCGTAGAGAGAACAAGTGTCGCTCTCAATATTTTTACTGTTGGGAAGACCACAGTTGCATCTCACGAAAATTGATTTGTGACAAAAAGAACGACTGTTCAAGTGGGAGTGACGAGACTAACTGTACTAAATATCCTTCTGCTTGGGTAAGCGAACAGTAAAGAGGTCATAGGTCAAATGAATACGGAGGGTGGGATACCCAACATGGCTTCATTTAAACTAATTCACTTTTCTAGCAAAGAGATAACTCTTTCATATGCAGCAACGGTGAGCCATACGGCTACTATTATTTTTGTACGGGACGCAGTGAATGTAAAGATAACTCTGACGAAGCCAAGTGCGATTTCACAAGTAATGCAAATAATTACTAGAAATATTTACATCCTGATAAATAAACTCGGACAAATGATTAGATATGACGAGTGGATGTTCCACTGGTAAGTTTACATGTGTTTCTGATGGACGATGCGTCCCTGAATCATGGATCCGAGACGGAGTTGTTGACTGTGACGATGGATCTGACGAAGATAACTTCATACCAATGCCCACCAACCTTACCGAACTTGTTAAGGCTTACAGAGATACGGTCATTTTCAAAAAGGGATGGTCCATGGCATTCAACCGGGACTATTTTTTGTGCGACAACATTATCGGTTCTAAATGTATTAGAAATAAAGACGTCTGTAATGGGGAAAAGAACTGTCCCACTGGAGAGGATGAGGAAGGCTGTCGAACGACAACACACTTTGATAAAAATACTTACTTTCACTGCAGAAACGGTCAACGTGTCCAACTAACCGGCCGTTGTGATGGAAAGATTGATTGTGACGATGGATCTGATGAAATTAATTGCTACAAATTAGAATCCATTCAACATTCTTTTAAAATTTATTAATTAATGAAAAAGGCTTGGAATTATTAGTTAATTTTCTAATGCAATGGTCAGAAAGGCTTTTTGACCCTTTTATAACTTGCATAAGAAATCGAGGCAATTGCCGCAAACGTCTTGCTAATTTCAGATTGGAATTGTTGCAAGAAATACATTTTTTAACTGTCAACTGTGCAGGTATGGATATTGTGTAGGTGAACAGGGCGAGGGAAAGACATGATTAACATGGTAAAAATCGACATTTGTTTGGAGTGGTTTCGTGGAACCTAAAATAAAAATGGCAAGTGTTGCCAAAACTGTTATTGCCATTATTATATTGTATACAATTTAAACACTGCTGTACATTATTATTATGTAAAAGTTCTCTCCGTTCTACAATTTAGATTGGGTTGCATGTTTAATCCTTTATGCAATAAAGTTATTCCGAGTGGCATTTTCTGTTATTTTTTGCTGATTTTATGCTATAATTTACGATAATTTTTTTTTGAAGATGTTTGTTCTTTCTTAACACGTTTTTATTCATCACAAGCCGATATATTTATAGGTAATCTCTAATCTGTGTACTTTGTTAAAGAAGAACTTGTCTCTATTCAATTCTTTGGCTACTCATTTCATTAATTAATCAAAATCTTTATTTTATTCTTTTTGGAACCCGTTCAAATTCCCTTAGAATGACTATCCTCCGAATTGGATGCAGAAAAAAGGAGATTATCTAAGAAATTTTAGTCGTATTGTGTTGTTGTCAGAATGCCAACCAGTAGAAAAAAGAGGATTACACTATTAAACTAGATTGTAAAAAGGGAAAAAAATTGGGGGAAATATCACTCGAACAATCTTAGAACACCTTAAACTCGTGTACAATGGAACTCTCAGATTTCGCTTCTACAACGCACCTCTTTGCAGCTAAGATATTGTTGAAAAATACAGCAGAACTTTAACTTTAAGTAGTCCACTTTCCTACTGAATAGTTTCATTATAAAAATGGCTTTTAGAAACGACTGGGTCCTCTAAATTTGAATTGCTGTTTAACTGAACTGTAAAATACATGCTTGGCTACTAAATAAATGCGCATGGATTGATAAAAGAGCGGACTATTGTCGAGAATGTAGTTTTGTTTCCTAACAAATTGGAAGGTATTTGACTTGGTCTAACGACAAAAAGACACATTCTATGTGAGGGAATGAGTAAAAGTTAATTTTAAGATTTTGAATTATTGGTAGACAAGCCGTAGTGGAATTTTTGGGCTTGAGGAATTTTTATATTTATGAGAAGTTCTTCTACTTGACTTCATCCGTTTTAATAATAGAATTATTCTCAGGGATGTTGTTCTTGAGGCAAATAATCCACACACTTACCTATTTGGATTTGCAAACCAACTCATGGTTTTTTTTTTTATAGGAAATACACAATCACTTAGAGTTCTTAGATCAAATCATAATCCAAAAAAGCATTTACACTTTGAGTAAAATTGTAATTCTTTAGATAAACGGTTTTGAAATTAATGATTGACGGTAAATAAAAATGTCTAGCCCAACTCAACCTTCTGCCAATTGTAAAAGAAGCCAGGTTGATTAGCAGAGTAGAAGAATTAGATAAATAAATCTTAAAAAACATTAAAAAATATGTGATTTGTTCTGAAGTGTTTTATATTTTACATTTGGTATTCATTGTGTATTATTTTATTCTGGATTGTACCTCATTTATAGTTTCTTAAATATCTCCTAAGAATGAATTTAAATCTTATAAGAATTAATTTAACAAAAGAAATGCATGCAGTTGGCCAAACTGATAGTGCCCGTTTTAAGTATTCATTTCCGGATTGCAATACGAGTAAGATGTTTTTTAGGTTTTGGAAGAAGATTAAATTGATAGCTTTTTTATTGCTCGATACCGAAATGAATGTAATAAATAAACTTGATATTGAGTGTACTATGGATTTTATTAGTTTAATTTCATGTTTAATGTCTACCAAGAAGCAATAAAATTATGGTATGAAACTAAACTATGGTCGTCCACTTGTTTGAAAAGCTTCTGCAAGTCACAGACAACTAGGTTGGTCTGGATTTCGAATTGTTCAAAAATTGTGTAACTGAAAAGCGTAAAATGCAGAGAATAAAATCATCTCGATGTCATCTTCGACTTGGGATCCTTCTCATCCTCTGTATTTTTGGCAGAGAATCGAAGGGTTCGTTGGTAAAAATTTATGTTCTGTTGTAAAATGTGTATTCCCAGTTTGATCAATCGCTATATTAATTTAGAAAATTAAATTTAAAAAGCATACACTCTCAGTACGAGTAAGTTTTTTCTAATAAGATAATATTTCTGAGTTTTGCTATTTCAGGACACAGTTTATGTCCCCCTGACTCTCCGGAAGATCATTTATACCGTCTGGGTTCAAGTCCATTCTACGCAATCACGAATACAAATACGTGGACCTTAAATGCCAGTTTTGCTGATGGGAAAGCACTCTGCAAAAGTAATCATTTGAGACTGGCCCAAGTTCCGGATATGGAAACTGATCGTTTAGTCTGCACATCTCTTCAAGACTTGATTAATTCGAAGACGAATTGGTTTTTTAATAGTAATTGTAAGTGATTGATTTTGTCGAAAGTTGCATTTGTTTTTACAACCCTTTCTTAAGAGCAATTCTGGAAGAGCTCAGTTACCTGAAGCTTTAACTTGAATCTCAATTTCAAGTTCGTTCAAAAACTTGGATAATTTAATTAAAATTACATTTTCCATTTAGTTTGGATAAACGCTGTTTTAGACCAAGAGAATGGTAGATATTTAATAAACAATGATACATCAAGTCCCCTCAACTACCACCAGTTATTTTACAACTCACCGGACCCTATTAATGGAATTGGGGATGTTTCTTATGATTATGATGTGGGGGATACCCCTGGGGAACCACTTTGTTTGGCTATTGGGATGATGAGTATGCAACCTAAAGAGAAGGAAGGAAGGGCTTCGTAAGTTATTTTTGGTATTTTTTATTTGGACTAATTTAGAAAATTGGTTGGAGAAAACATCTAATCCTATCCCTCTAAAAATTAATAATCCTAAACAAACTACCCCCGGCGTGGTCAGTAACAGACTTACAAGTAAAGTCTACAGAAATAAAAACTGTAAATTGCAAAGACTTTCCTTAGAAAAGTTGTGGTAATCGTGTTTTTTTAGTTGGATTTCTATAGAATGCGAATGGTTCGAAGATATAAGATAGTTCTAGCGTGTTTGGAGTTGTGTTAACTAATAGGTAACTGAATACCTTTTATTTTGATAGATCAATCCACACGTTTTGGAGAGAACGTCCTTGTTCAACCGTTGAGAACACGAGTGTTCTTTGTGAATCCACCCATCCCAATTGTAAAGAAGATCACTGGCTTACGGGTAATAAAAAGACAGACGGATTTCTTACATAATCCTTATCTTATGTAAATGTGGCCAACACATGCTCGTTTTTATGGAAATCATCTTTAATACGTATAAATGACTTGCATAATAGTCCATCCAAACATGTGATAAAATTAAATCAACTTCTTAGGGTCGGTTCTACCAAACAACCAACTACAGTTCTATTTTCTTAATTCAACTGAAAGTTAACCAAAAAAGCCATACTAAACTACAAATATTTTGTGTACTTTCACATTTAAAGAATCAAATATTGAAAAACCAAGTTATTATTCAGGCTGCCGCATATCTTTAAAATAGTTATAAGCTGCTCTTTTAGACTTGCATACCGTATTTCCCGTTTTAATTCCTCCCCCGGGGAATAATTCCCCCTCCGGTTTAATTCCCCCCTACCTTTCCATGTTATAAGTCCTATCTTGTCCATGTTAATTGAATTTCTAATTTTCCCTTCCAAGTAATAAAGCCCCAGAGGAATTAAAACAGGAAATACGGTATATGGAATCAGAGATTGAAAAGTTGACAGTAAAAATTTCATTAACATTCTACAAGTCATTCATTCACCACTGGAGGTGTTTTTAAATAGGAATAACATATGGAAAAACCCCGTCATTAACTAAACATATATTTTCAGTAATCCTTCGTGTTGTATAGACATAAGTCGGTTGACATAATCATGCATTCATTTAAATATTTATTAGAAGTTGGAAGTATTGTTCAGTATTGTGCAGTAGAAGCCAAAGTAAACACTTCTCTAATTATGTTGAGCATAATATGTCTATGAATGGGTCTATCAATCATATCATTTGCATGACTTGTTGTTCTTATATTTTATCCATATAAATCAACACCATAGCCTAAACTGATGGAGATGTTTGTCACATGGAAGACAGGGACATGTACGCTAGTTTATTGAGTGCAACACTCCATTGTTTTGATAACGTGTAACATGCAATCTAATGCAATCTAATTGGGAAATCCATACTCAACACTACTACCTATACTACTACTTCTACCATTTACTAGTACCACTACTACCATTTCTACTACTACTATACTGCTACTACTACTACTACTGCTACTACTACTATACTGCTACTACTACTACTTCTGCAACTTATGCAAATTAATATGAAACAAATGACATTGAAATAAAAACAAGAGTTACATAAGTCCCTATAAAAAAGTGCAATATCTGAATGACTGTCTATATTCACATTTATTTGACCAAGCTGTGATTGAGCTATCCATTATTATCTTACACTATCGATTATCTCATTTACTCATGGCAGTGTCAACAAGAACCTCTGACTTTTTCATACACTCTAACCCATTTGTAAAGGACGGGATGACTGGTTTTCTGCTATGATTTTTTGTGCTGAATTTTCAAGTTATAAAATTAACGCACATTTTGCAAATATTTTCTAACTAGTGTAGAAGTAGCTTCTGGGTGAGACCATCACATTTGTAGGGATAAAAATGTTCTTCTCATGCGATAGTTAAAATGACGAGGAGATGTGGACTTGTGCTATGTATTCTAATTATTATAAAGGGCTACTTAAAAGTATAATGTAGTTGAGATTTATTGTCAGTTCAGTGGAGTGGATTCTTTTATGCAGTCCAGTCCGGCTTGTGAGTTGGTTACTTGAAGGCTAAACTCTCATGTGTAGTTCTCTCATATGGTTACAGTTTTATTGTGTTTTTGTGATTTGTGCATCCAGAAATTAGACCTAGAGTTTGGAATGGAGAATGGAACGGACCTGCAAGTTTCAAAGTTTTGTGGTGTACCAGTTCTCATGTAGGAATTTGGCTGTAAGGATAATTTTTAGATATCTAATATCAGAGTGTAATTAATGCATGACACAATTTTGTTGGTCGACTGGAAGTTACAGTAAAAATTTTTAAATAATAATTTTTAAAGAGTTTATTAACTTGGAAGTTCTTGCTCTTTTACAACTATTTAACCAGTCTTTTCCCACCTTATACGATAGTTTTGCAGGAATACAAGTAAAAAAGAGATGTATTAGCATGATTAAGAAGGTACTCTTATCGTACTCGCGATAAAGAATAATTCAATTTAGACCAGATTAACATAGGAAATGTTGCATAAGAAATCCCTTTCTGGGTTGGTCAATCATCACAACCCTGATTGTATGTAATGTCTAGTTAGCTGGAATATACTTTGGTAAAATACCTTTTATAAAAAAAAAGGTTTATCAACCCAAGAAAGGAAACATTTGTTGTTGTAAGATTTAATACAGAAATAAGACTAGAATACGATCCCTCTTGAGATTTGTAGTTATCTGTGATTATTTTACTATTATAATAATATCTCGCTTTGAAGATGTCCTCAATTGTTAAACCTCAATCCAAAAATATAATCCAGAGTTTTGCTATGCACAACTGTTTATCTCTGGTGACTATAAGCACTTCTGGATAGGGAAATCATACTGAGTTTACTTTAACCTTTTTTTTATATTGCAAACCTGATACCTTAGCAATATCACCCTAGATTTCCGAATCTTTTAGACTTGTCAGGCATAATTTTTTATTATTATTTAGAAATAACCTGCTCGTTTCCTTTGTAAAACTGATCCTTTCCTCTCTTCCCATTCATCCCTGTATGTAATATTATAGGCTTAATAAACTGGGGAATCTTATCAAAGCCCAGGATAGTTATACATACATGCATATTATCCCCTTCAATTTGTTATATAAAGGGAGACGATATGGTGAAATGTAGCTTGTATAATTTCCTTTGAGCAATGATAATAATGGTTTATGTTAAAAAAGAAGAAATCGCATTGGGAAAAGACCATTGACATCCTCTTTTTTTGTCGAGTCTTTAGGGAAATTAACCAACCTACTTTTACTAAACCTCGTTGTCCCTTGTTATAAAAATTTAGGGAAATCTCTTAACAATTAATTGGCTCTTGTGCTTATTAAATACTTAAAGGCTCAGGCAGAATGAAAATTTTTTTAATGAAAAAATGAAAAGATTGATGACTATCTTCTGAGTAACATTACTTAAAAATTCAGCAGTGGGTCTAGCTTTTTTCCCTTAAAATTATATATTTTTTTAGCACAATTTTGATGGTTAAAGATGCCTGAATGTATGGGCAGGTAAATAATGTAGTGAAGGAAGGAGAATAGAAAGGAAATGAAAATGGAAGGGGATTGATGGACTTTCCTCTTGTTGTTTTTTAGGAAATTTATTTATCTCAAAGCCCATGGTTTGTAGCTCCAAAAATTAGGCTATAAATTACTTGCTCCAGTCCTTTACCTTCTTTACCGTTTACCGTTTCCCTGAGTGTGAGTTGTTGTAATACCCGGTTTATACTAGAGTTACCCGGTAAAGATCTTTTTATCGGAATTTCCAAACTATAGTACGATTTTGGAAAAGCAGCCTTGAAAGTTTCATACCTGGTTGAACTTATTAAACGTATTAAATACGGGTCTTCCAGCCAGAAAATAAAACCTCCGGGTACTTATACTCAAACTAGATGACCGTAATATATCACCTTTGTCGAAGCCCCCATAATTCCCCCAAATTCCCATCCTACCACATTTAACTTACCTGTCTTGTAACAGAAACACAGAAACTGTATTTATTCCAGTGATTGACTCCGTTTATTTGGTATTTTTAATGAACCATTCTCCTTCTACTGCATAATCTCCCTAGTAGTAGTAGTAGTAGTAGTAGTAGTAGTAGTAGTAGTAGTAGTAGTAGTAGTAAGTTCTCAGTTGTTTGGGAATGTCTCCCTATTTCTCACTCTTGTCTTATTAGTTCCTAACAAATCTTCCCAAATAACTAATCCCACATTTCCTTACTCTTCCCCACTTATTATTTTTCCCGACGACTTGCCTTAACCAACAGCGAATTCTCGTAATGCAAGACAGAGTAAGTATGGGACATGGGAAAGTATCATGGGATTCTGTTTAGCCATTTTAAGTGGAATCCAAAATAATGAGAGTTTTTCTCCCTCATCGTCTATCTACTTTGTATCATTTACTTGAAGATAATTGCTTTCTCTTTTAAAATTACAGTAGACATTAGTCTTTCCCTAAGGTTTATATCCTCCTGGGGAAAGTGACGGTGGAGGATAGACCCAGATATTACTCTTAAGCAAAATTTCTTAATTTACCTATATTATTTTTGTCTGTAAAGACAAATAGATACGATCGAAGTTGAAGGGCTTATCTAATTAATAACATGATTTAATAAACCGTTGTAAACGGGCGTAACGAAAGGCATGTAAAAGTGAGCACGCGGTGTGTGCAGAGTGAGCGCGCGAT
>JAQFZX010001515.1:0-28548 GCA_034682405.1 Hydroisotoma schaefferi | reverse complement strand
CTAATCTCATAAAACGCTGTAAATCATTAACTAATCTCATAAAACGCCGGAAATCATAAACTAATCTCATAAAACGCTGGAAATCATAAATTAATCTCATAAAACGCCGGAAATCATAAACTAATCTCATAAAACGCTGGAAATCATGAACTAATCTCATAAAACGCTGTAAATCATAAACTAATCTCATAAAACGCAGGAAAAAGACAAAAACCGTTCCCCATAAGGGTCAAACCAGACACTAAAACCTGCGAAAAATAAAACTTCAACCTCAAAGTTGTATTGGCTTCTCTTTCTCGATCGAATCCAAATCCAAAATATTCCAAGATAAATTTTATAAAAAAAACTTTCGAAATCTCAACTTTTTTGCCAACTTTTTATTGGAAATCGTCTAATTATCTCAATAAAGTGGTTAAAATGGACAGCGCTAGTGAGAATGAAGACGCCGTAGCCTCCTTCCTCCAACATCATCAACAAAACAACGATACTTACCTTCTCAGTTCCGGAGTTGACGACGACGATGATGGTAACTGCATGGGTTTTTTAACAAAGACAATATTTTTTTACTCTATTTTATTCATCAGTAAAAGCTTTGATAAGGTACGAAGATAAGATGCGCTTGATAAGGTACGAAGATAAGATGCGCTTGATAAGGTTGGTTTCGGGAAATATAGTAGCTATTAGCAGGAAAGGACAAATTGGAATTGTATATCTTGATTTTTGATAACCCCGAGCGTAACTTTATGGAGGTTTATGTTATATTAATCCGAATTTCTACAGCGGTTTTGGTCGTTCTGACTGAACAAATTTTAATTAAATTGTTTTTTAAACAGACAGCCGAGACGGAAGTGAAGGACGAAGTACCGGAGTCCTCAGAGAACAAGACCGATTCCTTCCCATTGCAAATGTAGCTCGTATTATGAAGCGATCTATACCAAATACTGGAAAGGTAAACCTTTAAAATAATAATAGCTTGAAAAATCAATATTACTGATTCATGGTGGAAATGTTAATATTTTGCGTATTAAAAATTTACTGTAGATTGCTAAAGACGCCCGAGAATGTGTTCAAGAGTGTGTGAGTGAATTTGTCAGTTTCATAACGTCCGAAGCATCTGACCGTTGTCATCAAGAAAAAAGGAAGACAATAAACGGGGAAGATATTCTATTCGCCATGTCGGCACTGGGATTTGATAATTATGTCGAACCTTTGAAACTGTACCTTCAAAAATTCCGTGAGGCTAACAAAGGGGATAAGAGCCTTGGGCTTGGGGAAGGGTCGTCGAGTTTTCTAGAAGTGGTCGAGGGGGGAACCTCTAGTGGGCTTTCCACTACAACCGCTCCGCCTGGAACGGTTGTGTACACTTATGCGGATTTAAACCAAGTCCAAGGAACTTCTGGACAAACTGAGTTTACGATAGAATAGACACTTTAAGCCAGGATGTGTGGTGTGTGTGATTAGTGTGATGAAACTGACGGATTTTATTTTATTGTACTTTGCTACAAATCGTTTTGTAACTCTTTGTCTTTATCCTCCTGTAGAGGAACTGTTGAGGTGTATATAATATTTGGAATCAGTGATATATTGATAAGCTGATTGATAACTTTAAGTTAGACTGTTTAAGTTTCAAAATTCTGTAAAACTTATGAACTTAAAATAAACTCATCTGAAAAATTATGTATTTATTAGTTAACTATCGTGTTAAATTTTTTAGGGTAAGTAAGGAAATAAACAATTACGGTATAACGACGAGAACCGAGGAATTTAGATTATTGGTTGGATTAAAATGATATAAGCACATTAATGCACAGCAGGCTAAGAGACGAGTGAGTAAGGGGATTTCTCTCCGGTGTGTTAAGTCAAGAATTTTTAATTAATAATGAAAATTGAAAACAGTAATAACAATCATTTACTTCGATTGAAATAACCAACCGGAAGTAATTTCGCGTTGTCGAACATAAGATTAGAAATCTCACTAAATCTCTGCATGATGCAGCTCTGCCTCATTAAAAAGCAACATCAGTCCACAATTTATATCGGTCGATTGATTAGACTCAGAGAGATATGACCATTTCTCAGACATTCTGACATTTAAGCTGAGAAACTACCAAACAAACTGTAAACTCCGAATTCTTGTTTGTAGTAGTAGAATGATTATAAAATAAACGTACTAAACTCTCCTACAAAACGCTGTTGATATTTCGCTAGAATGGAACTCTGCGTGGAACGATAGGCATTTTCTATACACCTTTGTATCGATGTTTTTTAACCACTTTTTTTGTACTAAGTCTAATTTTAGACGAACGCGAACAACCCGAATAAAACTCATTTTTAAGAATATCCATCCAATCTGTCCATACGTTCATCAGTCAGTGGATCTAGCTTAACTCGAATGGGCATTTTTGTACAATCTCTCGCTTATCTACTCCACTATAATCCCTGATTAAAATAAGTTTCAAAAATGATCGTAGATACGGAAAGTCTACATGAAATAAAGCCCCACCCACTACAACAACACCACCAGCCACCAGACCAACCCCACAAGTATCATGTACAAGGTTCGAATCCCCACGCACATGATAAGCCCAAGCGGCCCTCTGATAAGCCCAAGATATCCTCGAGAGCTCTGCAACTCGCAAAGCAACGGCGAGAACTCGCTATCAAACAAGTTCGTATGGAAAAGCGTGTAATGCTTTGCTCCAGCTTGGTCGCTGCTTTAGCTCAACTTATCTGGATCGTGGCGATTTCAACTAATCAATGGTTTGTACATTTATCAAAAAAACTATCTGCTTATTGCCGATATGCATGGAATTGGCATATGAAATCCAGCAAAATGAAGTGTAAAAATTCACGCTTTTTAATTGGATTCCAGGTCTCATGTTCAAAGTGAAGAATACTCCAGTAATACGGGATTATTTCGTGTATGCTCAACAGCAATCAATCAAACAAACGGTGAGCATCCGAATTATAAAAAAAAATGTATGCAAAAAGGTCAATCTAGATTATACTTTAATTTACAAACTCTCCTGTGTAATACAGAGAAATGCTCCTTTCACACGCTATTCCCATCTAGAGATGAGATTGCGAGGAATCCGTCTTTAGATCAACATGTTATTGGTATTACACGTTTTTCTAACTAACTCTTAAGCATTATATTGGTAGAATTACTGTTTCATCTATTGTAAATTGGCAGATTATCACCGAACATCCATAATGTTCTCTTTACTGACCCTTATTCTCATGATTTTGTGCCTAATCGCTGCATTCTATACGTTTAAAAACTCAAGATACATGTACAAACGGCTGGCTTCCGGGTTGTATTTTATTACAGGTAATATTGTATGCATAAAAAAAATATAATGCAGTCCAAGATAAATTCTAAGCCTTATAGAATTTTTTAGTCTTAATGCTTGAAAAATATAAATGTAAATCATTTAAAATATAACTTAAATAACATAGGATTCCTAACTTTTATAGCCACCTGCCTACTTGTAGTTGTCGAGGTATTCGTAACCTGCGTAAGATACCAGGTTATCAATGTCAAGGCCCTTCATCCAGTCGATTCAGAACAATCCTACGGTAAGTTTATGAGTGTCAAAAAGTATAATGCTAAAGTTTCAAAGTGACCTAATAATCCCTATACTTATTTTAGGTTTTAGCTTTTATCTCGGTTGGACCGTGTTTTTCGTCTACTTAATCAACTCCTGCTTATTTTTAGTTTACTCAAGGAAAAGGAAGGCTAATCCCAATGATGCATCCTTTCTCTCTAATTAATTTAATTAATGAAAAAACCTGTAATGTTTGATATTTATTGAAATTATTCGTTCACACAAACTATACGCATATCATTGTTTTTTAACGCAAATACTACCTCAACAATTCTCATGTTATTTCACCCAATAAAGTAATTGGGTTGTAATACTCAATCAACCTAAATGTTGCCTTTATACGTGCATCGTTTCATTGCATCTAACTTCTGCTAATCCCGTTGACTATTGCTGTTCATTTATTCCGGAATAGTATGGATTCAAGCCGACATCGATTTAAAATAAATAGCATAAAGCGTACTTAAAGATGTTTATCTCTAGACTGTAAAATCCAAATGCATATTATAGTAGCAGTCAGTCACAATTGCAGGAGCAAAAAAGCTGACTTTACTTTACTTAAATTCGAGTTTTTAATTTCTTGAAATGTATACAGATATTTAAAACAAAATAGAGTAAATTACAATTGAAAAAGGTCAAAAATTAAGTATATAATATATTATCTCCCCCACTTGCCAGCTTAAAAGGGTAACTTTGCTTTAACTTCTAGTAGAGAAAGCGGGTTTGGTCCTGAGACGCTATACACTTGTTGTAATAATCAATGGCAGGGTCTCCCCTTCCTTTCCCTTAGCTTCTTTCCCCTTGCAGCATTTCTTTCTCAGGTCATGCATGATAAGGATTATGAGGATTTTGACAAAAGCGTCGGCAGTTATGTAGGGGAAATTCCCATACCAAAGGCTCTTGTGGAAGAGGAATACGGTAAAACATAGGTCAAAGCAGATAACCGGCAGGGCGTAGCTGATCCATTTACTGAATTTCTTCGGGTCCTGGAAATAAAAAGATTTATATTCCATTTTTGTCATAAATCTTTCTACCATTTTATGCAAACGAATCCTTAAAACATCAATGACTGACTGTGTATCCCTGAATTACAGTCCGTGCTATTATTAAATACTATAGTTCTCGAGGGTCTGTTTTAACATTGAAAAATAGGGGGTTACTATTTTAAAGGGATGGGGACTTTAATTAAGGATACACGGTAAGTATCCCAACCTTTACTTACTTTTAAAGCAGTTCCAATAAGAAACCGGAAGCTTGCATACATGTCACAAAATGAACGCATGGTCAGCCAACCAAGAGTAAGACCTAATGATTTTTCAAAAAGTTTAATTTTATAACCTCAGTTAGCATTTCTAATATTAAAATCTCCACCTAGAACCAGCACAGTTGAATTATGATATAATTCATAAATAAATCAAACACCTTCTTCAAAGGGGTAGGAGTGTGCTTCAGAGTACTGCAGAGTAAATAGTTTAAAAAGAGAGATGATGAATCCAACCTCTGCATGAAGCTGGAATGGCATAAAATGCTTAGTTTTATTGATACAGTTTCTGGCTCATCTCATATTTAATTCCTTAAACGCAACTCTACTGACCTCTGACATTATTCATTACTTAAGCTTACCAGAAGTAAGGTCAGGATGACTTCCATTAAATTGGGCATCCAACTTTGACCTGTGTCGGGTTCCTCGCAGTCACATTCACCACCCTTATTCCCTTTGTCAACCTTATCATCAGGTTCAGGACTGAAAAGTGTCGAGCTCCGGTTATAACATGGAACCTTCATCATTATTACTCTTCTGTTTTGAAGTAGACTATTATTAATGGTTGAAATTTAACGAGTTTCGATTCAAATTTTTAATATCTTCCCAAAAAATAGGAAGTTTCAGCTATTTAAAAGCTTCCGTAATAAATGGAATATGGAAATGGGTAGAAGAAGTAAGGATATGATCTTATGACTTTCTATAGTTTCCAATGAACTATCTACTTTCTTAGTAGTTTTAAGACTGCAAGTTAAAAG
Source organism: Hydroisotoma schaefferi (assembly GCA_034682405.1). Classification (NCBI taxonomy): domain Eukaryota; kingdom Metazoa; phylum Arthropoda; class Collembola; order Entomobryomorpha; family Isotomidae; genus Hydroisotoma; species Hydroisotoma schaefferi. The sequence continues at coordinate 22,924 of JAQFZX010001515.1, read as the reverse complement.
CTTTTACTACCTTATTTTATGCAACCAACTTGAAGCCAACAGGTTAGTATTACTTTCCGAAATTATGAGTAAATCAAATCAAGAATAGAGTTGTTCTACTCAACTACTCCTGTTAACTTTCTTGGTGAAGATGGATAAGTAAATAGACTCAAAAGTAAAGTAGCGATAGGAATTCTATTGATTTATTTATTCTTTATTATTACTTCTTGTTGTGTGACTGAGGAACATTCCCATGTGTAGAAAGAAAGCTTCTTTACAAACAAAAGTCAGATAACAAAAGTTATGGAAAATTTTAAACTTTTCCATTGATTAATTCGTTATCTTAAATAGCAGCAGTCTTAGAGATATTTCTCGTATCTCTAAGACCCATGCTATTTCTGGGAAGGAAATATTGTTAGCTCAACTCAAACATAAATTATATACTACTTACTACCTAATAACAAGCACTATATATAGTTCTCTATTAAAAAGTTATATTTTTCAAGCGGTAACAACTTGGGTTAATTTTAGTCTTAGACCCTGGCAAGGGTCACCAGAAACTGAAGACAATAAAAGGAATTATGGAAACAATGTACTAATTTCGAATACTCGAAAAACAACTCAATAAATGTTCATGTAAAAACCTCAGGAAACAACATTTTCATAAGCGTTACCCTCCGGATTAAAAGCAATGATCTGCAAACCCCTTACTCCATTCTTTTTATTGTTTTCGGACCGTTTCTCAAGTTGTTTAGTTATCTTGGTAAAAGTGTACAAGACCCAGAGAACGTACACAAAATTGAATAAATCAAAAGTCGTCCCTATAATGAAGAATGTTGCATGTCCTAAAAGAACCACTTCAACAAATATGACCAGGGCGTCACAAATCTCTAAGACGGTCTTTATGTAGATCCATACTCGAATTTTGACCCAGTTACCCTATCAAAGAATGAGGAATTATAACCACTTTTTGGGAAATTGATTCAAGTGTTTAATACGTGATAATTTGAGAAACCTAACATCGTTAATTAGAAGCCAAACCCAAAAGTGCAGTATTATGTCAACAATGAGGGTAAAGCTGGATAGGGTCAATGTTGTTGCGTAAAAGGTCACTGAAATCCCATTAAAATTACCCTTTTAGAACATTATTTATTCGTTTTAGCAATCGCTAAACTTTCAAAAGGGTTTCTTGGGTACGATTGAAGGTGAAATAAAACTAGCATGCAATTTATTGCTCACCACATGTCTCATGTAGAATTCCAGGGTTATCGATCAGCCCGCATTGTAACATCAGGATTAGGAATAGAGCCATCAATTCCAGTACAAGGATAACACCACAGATAACCTGGATAATTTAGCTATTTAAAATACGCTCTTTCTTTACAATTTTGAATAGTTGAGATCAGTATCAATCCATTGTCAATTTTATAGCTTACGATGTCAATTCCAACCAGAAGCTTCATTCTTCTAATTTTTACTCTAGCTCCACAAACCATAGCTATAGAGCTGACTGGAGTTTAGATTTTGAAAAAATTAACTTTGCAGGTTCACAAAGAGCCTATAGACTTTAAAAAAAGCGAAGCTATTGCATGTTAAAGTCTTAATGCTTAAAACATTGTATTTTAGAACTAATTTCGGGCAGACCTAATTAGTTATTTTCCCCTTGCACATTGCACGTCTCTCTGACTGGCTAAATGGACTCCGAAAAACTTAAGTAAATAAATACTGAGAAATACTAACCTAAGCACACATTACAATACGTCCTAAAGTATTAAACTATGCATTAAAGTTAATGTCTATTCCATATTAAGTTTAGCAACACGAGATGTAATGAAAAGTTAGCAAAAAGCATTCATGTATCAAAACCAGCTACACATTGTTTATATCTTAAATAGCCTTATTTTTAGTTTATTATCAAACATTTTTTTAAATGTCATATTGAAATTTGATGCTGGTTGCTGGTTTAACAATCTGCAAAAAGAACGTTGATTATTTTCATTACTGCAGGTTTCAATGACATTTTTCTAAATGCGTATGAGTCTCCAGCTAACATCCTTAGTAGCAGAAAGCAGACATCAATGTCTTGAAATATTTATTCTTATTCTTGAGTGAGAAAAACATTAACTGGGTAGGATTTCTCATGCTACTTTTAATACGATTTCTGCCTTATTGCTTTAGATATGAAATGTTTGTAGGACGAAGGTAAGAAGTAAGAACTATTATGAACTATGAATTGACTACTGCATGAACTAGACATTTAGCAATTCTCAATCAAGCTGCATATTAGCTTGAGTTTGTTTACAACTTTTGCTATTAGCATCGTAAAAACTGATAAAATAGACATGTATAATTATTGTTCGTTCTCTAACATGTTCAGAAATCTTATACAAAATTGTGTCATTTCAAGAGAATTTTCAGAAAAAGTGAGGATCATTTTCTTTGACAAAAAATCCAAACTTTTAAATACATTTTGGCTTGGATAGTTTCGAATATATAGCCTTCTAAAATTGAAAAATTTGAAGTCATGAAGTTGATCTGCTGTAATGACTTTACTGGTAGTTTAGATTAAGTGCGGCGATAGGACACTTTAGTATGAAAGCCTCGAGTTTATTTAATGATCTTAAAAAGGGAACAGTCACATTAAAGAATGAAATCTCTTATCAACTGTCACCATCATCTTCAGCAACTTCTTCTCAGTTTAGGATAATGTTTAATGTTTATTCAGACAAGATTAAATAACTGTTTACATAAAGTCATTCCATAATCTTCAGGAACTCCTGTCTCAATGCATCCTAGAGTATAAAACCTTGCGTCTATGACATACAATACGATTTTTAAAGTTTAGCTTACCTTTTTGTATCTTTAAGTAAAATGTAATAGTATTGTAACCTTTTAAAAGTGTATCAGCAAATGCAAGGAACGATTGTGTTATGTTAAATCTTACGGCTAGTGTCAGCTTCTTTATAGCTTTAGGCGAATGATAAAATGAGTCAATATTATTATAATATTATTTGTATGCATGACATAATTTTATGAAATAATAATTTTTAATTCAAGTAAAGGAAGTCCGTTGGGTTTGGGGAAATGGCAGATGATGGATTTAATTTAGCAGACTCCGGTTAGCCGATTCACATATTTACCAAGTTAATCCTAATGAATATTATTGTAAAGATCAACAAGCGTATGCTTCACAGACCCTAGCAGAACGAACTTAAGATACAGATTTGTCACACTGAAATAGGTTATGCTTTATGTGTAGGTAACTACAGATATGAATGTACAAGACTTTTGTCCCTTCGTCCCTTAACGGCGACGAAGCTAAAGAACAGGGTTTATCTAGCCAGGATCTTGCCTTCACTTTATGAGATATCCTTGATAATATCACAAGATAAAAAAACTGGAAGCCTTTTCAAAATTTTACAAAATTAAATATACTAAAATTGCAGCTGTGGTTGTGACTCATTCCTCGCGATTAACGAATGCATAAGTCGCCCTCGACAATAATCCAAAGACCGACGGAGGTTTCAAGTTTTCAACTAGTATAGTTTATAATAAAATTGCCTACAAATCATAAAATCCATTATGAAACGAAAAGGTGTATTGCTGACGGTTGACGGTCGATCAGGTAGCAAATGCGTTAAAAAGTGTAACCAGAAAAGGTCTACAATTATGCATAATCTCCTATATGACTTAAACATTGGAATTGGAACTTGTATGAAACTACGGAACCCAACAATATACAGTCGAGTACATCAGCATCAGCATACCTTAATCCATGCCTTCGGACTACTTATAGTTGTCTGCAAATTTTTAAAGAGCTTGAGTTCTTGTCGCCTGAGTTCCGGTCTAGTCACATCTGTCCTACTGTTAGTGATTTGCCGTCGCGTTACTTCATGACATGACATAACCCATGATTTCCTGACTTGGATCCATTTATAAAACCTATCAACAAGAAATCTCTGCCACTTCATAGCCATCCATCAATAGACTTTGGTGAAGTAGGCGATTTATACAATTAATTCATTTCTGGCCATGCCGATCTGTACTTTGACGTAAGTGAACAGTTTTTAGTAAACTTTTGGTACGCAATCTTCATCTTTTAACCTACCGTAGTGTGTGATTTAATAGCGTTTTAAATTTTTTATCAGGGTTACCTCTCTCTACGAAAATAAGTTGGAGAAGCTGGCACTGTTACCATCGAACCCTTTCCCTTTCTCTTTGATGTCAAGGACAGTGCATGTCGACGGATTGAACCGTTCGATGTGCTGGGCGATGAAAGACCAATTCCCACAACTAGTAGATTCGCCAGGTTGCTCCTTGACCTTTTATCAAACGGACAATCAGGACGGTCATCTCAATTCTCCAAGAACTATGACATTGACAACTGATTATCTCAATTGGCTGGATTACGTAGGGTTTCACGTTGTAGGCTCGACAACGGATAGCATGGCTTATAATGGGGGTGCCAGAAAAACTATTGTGTATACGATGAAAAAATAGTATTTTATAGTCTTTTTAAGTATATTTTACTTTGATTAGCAGAACTAACTATGTCAACCTTCTAAATGCTCATTTGTAACACTCTATATTTAAGTCATCGATTAAAGTATGTACAGTACAGTTGATAAATGTAATATCTTATTTTTCTAAGTTAAAAAACAAACACGAAATCACGCTATAAATTATTAAAAACTAGCTTATATTATTAGTACCATTAAAAGTGAGTTGGATTGATATTTTCATTCGACGAATTCCTAGGTAGAATAGACTGAAGCCAGTTCCATATATGAGAGCTTTGAGAGGAATGGCCATCATCCCTTGAATTTGAACTGCAAGGGGATCTATGGCAATTTGCATAGCCCGACCTACCCGGCCGAGGTCTACTTGCACAAAGCTCATCAGAAACTTTTGTATCCCCCGAAATGCACTCGACAATTATTTCTTGAATTCCTTTAAAAACCATAAAAACAACAAGCGATTTTAATTTATAGTCGTCAGAAGGAATAAGCATTTTTGTAGTTAGAGTTTCAAAATAATGCAGCTAAATAGAGAATTCATTCAATCTACAACTACAACTTAGATATATTTCAGCCGTTATTAAATGGGTTAAAACTGGATATTTTTAGAATCTTATGTGTTAATTTTTTAATTTAAAATATGAAAATTTTCAGGCTAATTTTAAAAAATCCGAAAGTATAATTAATTTGGTCTTTTGTAATAAAATAGCCCTTACCATTTCCACAAGAAACCGAGCAATCAGAAACAATCATTCTCCACTCATAAAAGCTTCCCTCGACAGCCATACCACCCCAATTATTTTGATTATATTTCTGTTGTGATTGAGCCACACCCCCAGGGTATCCCCCTTGACCTTGACCCGAGGGAAGCATTCTCCCTGGGCTAGAACCACTTGAAGAGAAAAGGTCTTTATCTACGTCTACATAGTCAAAGAGGTTAAGACTCCGTCCTCGAGCCACTTTTGGATTCATATACTGTCCATTTCTGCTAGTCGATTGGGTGTAAACGTTATTTGAAGGTCTTGATAATAGACGGTCGTCATTATTGGCATTATAATTATTAGAATAGCCTCTACTGCTCTGGTCACGCCTGTTGGTAGCAGGATAGTAGTAGTTTCTACGGGATATCGGAGGATAATCTGACGATGGACCAGAGGCTGATACTAAAATGGGACGGGTAAAGTCCAGTCCGGAGTTCGACCTTGATCGTCCCGATCCTGACGATGATATTGAAGGATAATTTCCTAGAAATTTTACAAGTTTGAAATCCAGCTATTTTCGAGATATTAAAATATTTTACTTTACCCGTCTGTTGTGAAAACTTTTGGACCAAATCCTTCAAACTAGATTGATCTAGCGTGTGTGGAACATTTAGAGGTTCCATTATCTTGTATGCAGCTTCTCGCTTACTTCTTTGGAACAGTGACTCAATTCTTCCTAAGAGTTTTGAGTTAACTTTGTAAACGGGTGTGTCATCGTTTCCAAAGTCCTATAATTTTAACATACAATATTGCTGAGAGTGATCGTATGAAACATCAGGCGTTAGTCATTTGTATTATTTATCCTTACAATGCATTTCCCAGCAAGGCAAAAAGCCTTTTTGCCAGGGTCGCCTCTTGAACAATCGGTCCCTGGGGGAAACCACCCCTCCTCCCCATTGACCATGTAGAATCTATATGGAATCGATGCATCCTGACAACCTATACGGCAAGGTCGATCCTTATCGTCTATAAAATACAAACTGGTAAATGACCTGTGACCTTTCGAAGGTTTTAATTAAAAGCAACGAACATACCCTTCGTTGGGGAAAGCTGCATTCCAATGCCAGAAAGACCAGTAATTTTTTCTGCATATTTACTGCAAACCTTTGTTGCATATTCAAACGGAGTCTGCAGCCTTGTACAACCGTTCCTCATTATCTATGGAATCCGCACATTTATAAAGCCACGTTAAAGGTTTTAAGCAAGGAAATAACACAGTTTTTTAAACACTTCAAATCTTACGGTAGATTTGTCAGGTTTGCAAAGTCGAACGGAAACAGCAAGTCCTGAGCAAAGACTTTCTCCAGCCCCACAAGCCCTTTTGACCATTTCTAACCCTTTTGCTGGAGCTAGACAGGGTACCTTACACTCACTCTGATTTTCCCAATCTGTCCAGCCCACTTTACCATTTCTAGGGCTGACCTTTGACCCTGATGGTGACCCTCCTGCAGCATACCACGAAGATGTTGGGGTCACCTCATTATTGGTTGAGAAGGAGCAGTCCTCATCTGAAAGGGCGTAGTGGGAATATGGATTGCAAGCGAATTCCTAAAAAAGCGTAATGTTTGAGGTTTTTATTTTGCAAGCACATTAAAAATTTTTTAAGAATTTTACAGTAAGCTTATCATTTGCTAGACCATGTAGTTACTTAGTATGCAAATTTGTTGGGATGTTGATACTAAAAATCTATCCGCCTACATATCTCATTTCTTCACTACAATTATATATTCAGTTAAAATAAAAATATTTCGGAATTCTACCTGGCATTTTCCAGCCACGCAAAAACTTTGGGACGGACTTTGAGAAATCAATTTGCATGAAGTCCCGTCTGGGAAACTCCATCCTCTGCTTCGTGGAACTCCATTCTCCAAAGTTTCACACCAAACTGAACAAGCCCTTTCGGCTAAAATTAGGAATTATTGCATCTTATTACCTTCAGTTTCAGTAACAAATCGTTAAATATGTAGCTTTTTGCAGATTCTGTAAAATAAGGTTTATTACCATCATTTGTACTCATCATAAACCCGATTCCGGTTAACTCAGTATCCACCGTTGCAGCCCGGTTGCAAACTTCATTTGCGTACTGTGACACGGTTGTACGGCCTATGGTTGTTTCGCAAACCTATGATCAAATATCCATGTTTTTTATGCAAATATAAGACATTATTCTACAGACTTTAAAACATTAATAATCAACCAAACCAAATGCCAACCTTATTCGCTTTACACGTCTTATATCTTCTATCTGATTCTGAACATTGTCGACCACCATTCTCAGGTCTACATGAAATACCAATAAACATTACCACAAAACATCCAGTAAATTATCTGATTTATCCTTATTAAAATCCCCATTAACCTCGGACTATCACATCGCCTTGCGGCGAGTCTAATACCAGTAGAGCCTACAGATAAAGTCCCATCGTCAGAATGGAGACATGCGGATGAGCAATCGGTGAACAAGGACCATTTGCCCCACCCACCGTCAACCGCTTTTTGGATAGAATAAGCCGCAGTTTCACTTCCGCCTGGGAGATGATTTGAGCCTATGAAGTCTCCAGATCGGTCGTCATAAGAGGGTGTGCCTCCAAAAAGGTCGTTAGTTCTTCTGACACATTTCCCAGCTCGGCACCACTAATCCATCGTATCAATAAACGCTCAGTACAATTACAACTCACTACATACAAGCTTTTTTAACTCTAAATCTAAAAGCTTTATTTAAACAAATCTGTCAAAATGTTTATGCTAAAGCGGATTTATAAAGCAGGTCGAATTCGAATTATATTCCAACGAACCATATCAGTTCCACAGTAAGTCCCTTCCAAGGCTGGATGAGATGTCCAAGTATAATGTTCCCTTCTGCAATGTAAATCTCTGCAAACATCTTCTAACGGTTGTTGCGTAGCGTGGAAACTACCTCGGCCGTATTTCAAAACGCCTGGAATCAAGATTTACGTATTTAGTTACATTTATAAGCATGATCTTTAGGCTACAGTGAATAAAACTTGCAGTATTTAAAGAATTCAATCAAGTTCATTGAAATTATATAATACATTACAATTTCATTTAATTCATGAAAAAATAAGGATTAATGTTTGATATTTTGTAAGTGATAATACCAATAGCCAAAAGTAAAAAAATACAGTTCAATTATTATTTGTCCTTCGAAAATAGATTGCATAAGCGTGTACTGAACCTTACTCCAACCGAAATAGCTAAACCAAACTTACACTGCTTATCAGAATCGAATCTTTCACCAGGAAGCCTCCCATCCGCATCATGATCCAACCTCACTTCCGACTTTGCCTTATCCAACAAACACTTTGACTGGCTAGTTTCTAAAAACATGTCCAAATACCTCCTACTACAAGGACTCCAAGTAATCTTTCCACTTCCAAGAGTAGGGCTCATAATATGACTCGTAGGATCACAATCATTATCCGCTTGCGGTCCATCATGCCTCATCCCAAGATTATGACCTATCTCATGAGAAATCACAAAAACAGACTCGAAATGCCTTCCTTCATTAACCGTACAGCTACTCGACCTCGTACACATCCCTGCCACAGGAGCAAGGCCTACAACCTGGTTGCTTATCTTTCCAGATTGATGAACCACGTAGAGGTCCAACCCAGTCAATATCAGGGCGTGGTCCCAATGCAGTGGATCCGCATCACTTGAAGGGTTCTCTGTTTTCTGCCACTTGCAAAAGTTCGTAAGGAAACGGTCAATATCGTAAGGTCGGAGTAGTCCTGGAGGGTCAGATTCCAGGACTTCCAGGCGCTTCAGTACAAAGTCTACCCGGTGACCTAGACTAGGATCGTGGTACAAAAGCTGGACAGCATTTATCATTGCCAAAACTATGCGGACAACTTCACCATGCGTGTCGTCAGGAAAGTTGGATTGCATGTGTTTAAAGAGGTCCTTGTCAATAAAAACGGCCGTTTCGATAGTAAGTTGGGCTGGGGGTCGTTGTTTATACTCTTGAGAGTTGTAGACAGAATTTGACACAGGATCTTTGTCGTTTGTGAATCGGGGGGTCTTTTCTAAACTTTTGGCTCCAAAGTACTTGTCCGAAGACATTATATTAGAATTTATGTCCCGATCTAGGGAGGATTTCCATTCAGATCCGAAGTACAGATCATCCCTTCGCCCTTTGCGGTAAAATGCTTCGTCTGCTGAGTTAGCTCCGGTAAAATTATCAGGCTTTCCGAACCGTTCTGAGGAATAGGATCTAGAAATAGCATCCCCTTGATTTGGAGCTATGCCAAAACCCCCTGTGCTACTACTACTGCTAGAAACGCTACTGGATGAGATACTACTACTTCTAGAATCTGCTTGCGAAGGCCAAGCATCCTTATTTATTTTTGATGACCGATTTTTTCCTTTGGTATAAAATGGCAAGACTGTATCCGGTTCTTCGAGGGAAACCCCAGCCCCTGAATTAGATTCGTAAGGGGAACTACTCCGACTGAGCCAATGGCTTGACGGAGATCCTTCCCTATCTCGATAAGTATCCTCATCATCCTTATCTTTAGGCACATCAATAGGGTCATCATATCGATGGAAATTAGAGTTTATAAAGGAACTCCGCCGAGCAAACCGTTCTTCTGATGACTTAGGTCCCCAATAAGAGGAAGGAAAGGCTGCGGCCGTGGTTCTTGCTGATGATGCAAATACATTATTCCTATATTGAAGCCAATATGAATCAGGAGAGATATTTAGAGGATTATTCGGCGTAAATTCTGCAGAACGACGCTTCCGGTCTAATCTAGGCGTAGGGACGGTAGGGCTTGTTCTACTTCCAGTATTCTGCTCTAGTTTATCCTCATAATTCTCATAATAATCCCGTTCCTTGTCTTCATTAGTTTTAGTATTGCTAACATAAATGCTACTACTGTGGGCACAAGTTCCTTCTCCATTGTTGGTGGGATTTGGCTCAGTGTTTTTACGATCTGGATTATTCTTATTACCATTATTATTACTGGGAAATTGTTCATTATTTTTATCAGTGGTCAGTGGCCCAGACGAGGGAGCCTGCTGCTGCTTTGCGTGTCTGTTGACGTTTGTCATGGTATTGGTGTCATGCAAGTGATTATAAGGATTGCCGAAGGATGTTGACACTTTGTTTTGTCTCCGGAACAAAAAATGCTTCAGAGTTTCATCATAATTGTCCACTTTACTTGATTGAAAGGATGACTTTTGGTTTTTATTACGATAAGTATCGTGGAAGCGAACTGGAACTGGGTGAATGACATAATGTTCCTGGTCACTGGGGCTGGAGGATGAGAGAATGAATCCTCGCTGCAAAATAATTACATGCTTATATAGAATAGACGAAATGGAATTTAAAATCTGAGTAGAGTTCATTTCATTCATTCGATTGATTTCGTATAGAAATCCTGAATTTCGTGATTTGATTCCTCATAGCTTATCATATTCTGGTTTTATTTTGAAAAGTAAAAAGATATTTGTGACCCTTAAAGAACCAAACAGATCATTCAGATGAAATCAAACAGATAATATTTTACTTTTCATTTTTGCATCTACAATCTACGTACGTCAACGTATTCCGAAGCTTTCTACTTAATACTTAAGTTTACTTTATAAATCATAATCCTTCATGGCTTGGCTAGAGTCTAGAGCAGACAAAGTAAACGATAAAATAATACCGGATTCTTCCACAAATGAGGCTACCACCTTGTCACTCATATTTAGATACGGGTTGACATATTACTGTAAAGAGGTGCTTTAGCTTGAATTAAAAGAAAGGTTCCAATTGAACTGATAAATACTATGAAAGATGATATTATAGATGAATCATCACAGGAAAGGCTGATAAAATAAAACCTACTTTTTCCCTCAATACAAGTTTCAATGTAAGGAGAGTATAGCACTCACGAAACTGTCCTCTCTCCTAAAAAACCTAAAAAAAAACTTATCTCGAATCTTGAAATTTTTTTTAACTTTTGAAAGACGAAAAGTAATATCTTGTAAATTAAAGAGATGATCGTTTAAAGTTGTAAGTGACAAAAACGGACAGCGTTGCGGTGGACGATTTCTTATTCTTCTGAGAAAAAAAATCGGACAGGATAACATCAACCTCTGTTAGGCTTGTCATCTTTTTTAAACTTGTAAATGATATTTTGGATCAGCTTAAGCCATGATATTTCATGCACAATAACTACTAAAAAGCACATAATCCTCTGGGTTCTTAGTCCTTGGTAGAATCCCAATTAAAAAGTAACACGTACGAACCAAATCATAAAAATTAATAATAGCTTTTAAAGAATATAAATTTTGTTCCTGCTTCAGCCAGACACAAAAGCTCGTTCCACTCAAAGGCACATCTAATATTTATTTAAACTCTTTGGTATTTTTCCTTACTCGTGGTAAAAAAAATCTCTAGTGCTCCTATTCCTTGGTCCAACTTATAAAGCCATTTATTTCCCTTCATGTTCATGTGTGTATTGAGTGCATTTAAAATCTAACGAGAGCCTTTATGCTAACGCGAATAAATAAAAAGTTTAAGCCTTCTTGAAACCCACGACTCTTGTTAAATTACGGACTGTTCTTAAAATTTTGCTTCTTTTTTTGGAAGTATTGTCCTGGCGTGTGCCTGCAAGAGGTGTTAGTGTTAAATCACAATGTGTGAATTGCCTTTAGTTTAATGCTCCTGTCATAAACAAGCACAGAAAATGAATTGGTATAACATCAAGTTCCAAACAAAGTAAGGGAAAAATTCGAAAGTGTAAAGTTTCTAACTTCACTTAAATAATTCACTTAACATTAAAATTCAAAATAACTGTAGCTTACCAATCCTCCGCAAACACTGAGAGCTACCGGAGCATAAACAATTTGCGAATCCCTTCCATTTCCTCCTTCTACATGATTATTATTAGCATTATCATTATCACCAACCGTTGCAAAATGCTCAGCTCTTCCTTGATAAAAGCAGTCCAATTGGTTTCGTATGTGGTCCTCTGACATTATCTCGCTTTGGTTATCTCGTCTTCGTAAAAATACAAAGTTCGGGTCAAGGAGATTACGGTTGCGGTAAAGGGTCAGGTTAAACCTTCTTCCTAGACCGGATATCTCGATATGTTTACTGTCTGGCAGGAGTAGATTATCGTCATCAAAACCACGGTCATTATTCTCATCTTTTGGGTTTGTCGACCTAGTTGCTCGGACTTTTCGGTGAACCACTTTGGGTTCTACTATGTCGACGTTTGGCACTGAAAATATTGTTTTAAAATTGTTATTTTTTAGGACATATTCGTTTCTCGGGGGCATTTTATTTTAACCTGCAGAGTAACAGAGTTTAGATGAGACCAAGTTTAAGTACCCCTAAAAGTTGGATCATTTTTTCACTTATCTTCAATAAACAAACATTTGGTCTAGTAAATTGTCACAATCAATTTCTTGAATTTAGACAACTTCGTGAAGTACACGACCCCTTGTTATTGTGTGTAGTAGATTATGATTCACCCTTTGTAATGCTACCATCATCATGAATCATGAAATGCATCTTAAAAACCAGAAGTGTTTAAAATAAAATAAAAATCAACACTTATGTAGAGTGGACAGTCAGCAAAAGTCAACTGTAGTGTATGCATTCAATGTAGTTTAACGGAGTTTTTGAACCGTGTCTAAGTTATTCCTTCATCCACGGCAATTACATCCGATTTGTTACACAACATCCTTACTTGTTGAGGAGGCCATATTTTTAGAGCTCATATTCTGGCTATATTTATATTCACTTTCTGCCCTTAAATCAATAGTTTAGTACCTTACTCATTTTACATTATAATTAATTATTTCTATCAGTAGTGAAAAATCTATCTAACTTATATAAATTGGTAAAACAGTTTATATAACCAATGGAGTGGAAATTAGCAGTTCACGAAGATTCAATAAAAGTTCCTAGTAGTAAAAAAAAGTAAATATGATCGTTGTATTTGAGTTGATAAATGATAATAATAAAAACTGCCATTGTAAGTATGCTTGCAATTTTTTGTGCGTTTTTAATACAAGTCATAGTAGCATTGTACAAAATAATAATATCATAAAAATGTAGTGATGTGATACGATACAGATGCAACATATACTATGTAATGAAAGTATGGAATTCCATATTATTGTAGATTAAGAACACTTGCTCCATGCACTGATAATTGCACAAGACAAGATATAGAGATTGAGATCCGGAATTTAAAACCAGAACCGAAATTAGGTCAAGGTTCTCTGGTTTTGTTTATAATATTAGTTAGTCGTATCGTAAGCCAAGCCAAATATGAATAACGCAACGTATTGAAGAACCCTTCACACGCGTGTACAGTTTCCGTCAATTATGCAATACATAAACCCGAATTCTAGCTAATGTTCAGAGGAAATGAAGTACTAGTACTTACCTATATGTGAAGGATGGGATTTTCCAAAAATACTATGGATTTCGTCTTCAGTCAGTCCTTCCCAAATATTCTGAAAAGAAACAGAAAAGCAGTTAGCTAATTGTTTCAAAAACAGTTTAACCCTTAGAGTTCTGCATCAGTAAAACTACAATTCCTCATGCTTGACCCTAACTTTTAACACTTTTGTCCTCTTTTTACAGTTTTTAATTAATTTCATACGATTGTTAATTAACAAAGCAGTGCAGTAATAGCTCAAACAAAGCTCTGTCACTTACATTTCAAATTAACCAACAGAACCTTAATCATTTGACCATCACATTTCATTCCTCTGCCTGAAGATTCCTGCTGCTAATTCAACTCATAACAATTATAGCTCATTCGTATCGTCATATAAGCTACGATGAGAAAGCTAAGATAATCGTAGTTGATAATTTCCTTACTCCTGTTCATTTTTAACAGGTCTTGATCTCAACAACTACTACTACTGATTCTACTGACTGTTACTTTTCTACTATTGGTCGTCGTCGTGAGGATTTCATTTCATTTGTTCTATATTTCCTACAATTAAGGTTTAAAATGCACTTCCAAATCTAGATCACTGCAGGAGATACTACTCATTCGGCTCATCTTCATCTGAGACGAGTCTCAATCATAAATCTCTTTACCTTAACTAGCGTCCATTCTATTACAAAAAATTACCCTAATAATAATAATAATAATGCCAGTCTACCCTTTTGAGTCGGAACTTGAGAAGTTGTGCAGTAAAAAAATCCAATATTTTTTAGTCTAAGTTGAAATTGATCCCAACAAAATAAGATTTGAAACATCTTTTCCCTTAATTACCTAGCTTACTAACTTGCATTCCTCCATCTCAATAACATTTACGGTGCATTCTCGTCTCAGGATCTGACAGCTTTTATCCGCGTTTAAAATCTACTTACACCAAATTAGACCATGCAGACTACAACTTTATAATCCTCACATAAACCCTCCAACAATACTTACCAACAACTATACGAGTCCAACATTACCGTAGTAAAAAATAAATAAATAATTCACTAAATAAGTGACCGAGCGGCCCATAAAATCACCGGACCATTCCACGCACAAACCCTGCCCTAACTCCTACTCCTATCCTTCCTTCAAATAGCCTGTACTTATTAACGTTTATCATTTTTGCTGTAACATCAACATCTTATAATAATAATCTTAATCTCAATCTCAACATTTTTTCAACAATCAAGGCACCTTTTCCATTACAGCAAACACATCTTGGTGTGAACTGAATGTCAGTATCTGGCTCTGCCAAAGCAATTTAACAACAAAAGTGTTGATTGCATTGTATCGTTTAACCTTTGTATTAAAAAAATTAAAGATAATTCATATTGGAGCATATTATTCCATTGTATTTGTTCAAACGAATCAAACGCACTGAAGTCCAAGGTAGAACGATGGGGATTCATTTTTTAAAGACTCATACAAAAAGATTATCATCCTCTTTAGAAAAACCAAGCAAACCTTAAAAAATGACAGAAACCTTCTAAGTGAATAAGAAAGATGAGGTAGAACTTTTTCATATATTTTTTGCATGGAATTACTTATATGTGAAAGAGTGCGTGGAACGGAGTCACCCATTTATATTCCTGAAAAAAGTGGAAGCGTGCATAAATTCTTTATTTTATTTACTTCACCCAACCCAAGGCTTCTTTTTACTATTGTGTGTTTTATTTAACTTTGCATATTCAAATACTGAAAGATCTAAGAAAGGTTGTAGGTAACGGTCCAAATATTTAGTAGTAGTCCGCTTGTACAACAGGAAAGAAATTGTAAGGGATAAATAAATTAGATGAGAAAGTTATTGACAGTAGAGTGTATTGTAGTGGGAGGTTTAGCAATAAAGTTAATGTCCCTTTCAACAACTATTAAATATTTTAATACGAGAATCTTAAGGTTGCTGTTGATTTGTATATCTTAAAAATGTAGGTTTACTTTTTTGAAAGTTGAGAAATAAAGTGTGAAGAAAGTAATCAAGGAAAAGGAGGTGTTTGGTAGGATAGAATTCTTTTTAGTCACTCGAAAAGATTACAAACCCAATTTTTATTGTTTAAAACGAAAGAGAATATAGGGAAATGCAGTAGTTTAATTTCATACAATTGGTTATTATTATTGGGAGGAAGAAAGACGCATGGCACTGGCACGGGAATATATTACCGTAATTAATTATCGGTAATGATGATATCAAAATCGAATAGATGACACAGACTAAAAATAATAATATCCCTAATATGCCGTTTTAGATTTGAGAATAAACGGTAGAACGAAACCTATTAATAAATTGACGCCGTATACAGTTAATCTTTGGTTACTTTATTTCTAGTGGATAGGTAGTTAAACCGTGGGTAAGCATCCGATAGTAAATTGGTAATGCAGTTAGAAGTTATCAAACTTTAAATTCATTACCTATTTTAATGAAATGACCACATTTATGAATTACTAGCTACCATGATCTGGTGTTTCTGAAGAAGATGCACCGTTACTTTATTATTATTATTATTATTACATAATATTATTATTTTTGCTACACAGCTACAGGTAAATTAAATTAAGGAACTACCGTCTGGAACCCAAATCAACAAAGTTTTAAAACCAACCCTTAACACCCTTACATTTCAGAATACCGAGGTAGAGGATTGGTTTTAATCCTACCCTTGCCCTCACCACGCCCTGTCAAACCCTTACATATTAAAACTTATAAATCCTGCAGAAAAGAAAGCGAAATGGAGTAATGGATTAAAATAAATGTTACAAATAAATAATCGCTAACGGTCATTCTACTTAATCCTGTCCCTTAAAATTTCATTTGCAGTTCTCCAACTAAACCACTCTTTAAGTTTAATGTGCATAGTTTGTAGCCGGTTAATTGGGGATGCAATAAAACCCGTAAAAATTAAGTCTACATGCATGCATAGCACATAGCATGCTTTTAACACTCGTCTATGAAACTGACTTTACTCAAGGGAATCCTCTATCTACTATACAATTTGCCGCATGATGTTGCACAGTAAAAGTGCGTAAAAGTAGAAATGAGAGTTCTACAACTAACTACTTCTACTGTACACTGACATACATATGAAGATGTATTATGTTTTAGTTAATAAAGTTGCCTAGTTAAGTTAGGTTGACTGAACCGATGAAAAAAGGATGGGCTTTACTTTTTTTAAAGAATGAAAGGAAAAAACACAATTAGAATCCATACAAGATAAATGGATGAAAGATGCTATCTGGGATGGAATTCCGGTGGTATTGTAAATCAAGGTGGAAATAACAATGGAATTGAGGAGGAAACCTTGTTAGTT
Organism: Hydroisotoma schaefferi; assembly: GCA_034682405.1. NCBI lineage: Eukaryota > Metazoa > Arthropoda > Collembola > Entomobryomorpha > Isotomidae > Hydroisotoma > Hydroisotoma schaefferi. Next base: position 5,900 of record JAQFZX010001515.1, on the reverse strand, counting down.
AGAATAATTACTATTATATCCAACCCAGCTATAACTAAAACTGTCTAAGAGATTTAGACATTAAAATATTAATAAATAATAACCTGGCCTGAGCCTATTGACTGAATAGGAGGTGTAGTTTAGTAGTAAGATTCTGTAGTATACCTAGTACATGACAGACAGTAGTACAGATCGTTTTTGATGTGAAGGTTTTAGATGGGAGTTCAAGACTTTTTACGCTTAATGTCTTTGTAATAATAATAATAGATTAAGACAGGTGTACTATAGAGTTTTGGACGAACAATATGGAAACGGAAAGCTTGATTTGAATCCATGTTTCTCATTTTCATAAACATAGTAAACTGTAGGGACATTTGTAGCCTAATTAAAGCAATCGTTAATATTTCAATTAATGCATCTATGTTAAAGACAGCTAAACATTTTCTAACGGTGTGAGTGTGAATTAATAAACTTTGAAATTTGACGTAAAAAATTGGGCTGGATCATTACTTTCTTTACATATAGAGTCAATCTTACAAATACACAAATACAAGCTATTTGGAATACTTAAACATAGTTAAATTAAAAAAAATAAACAGACCACTTAGGAAACAGAGTCTTTCTTACTTTTTCTCCACCGTTGTTCTTGTTTGCTAATCTAGCGTAAATAAGTCCATTAAGCTTACAGAAAAAGTTAAATACTCATTTAATCCCTTATTCAATAAATTAGTGGTTGTTGTAGAGTGAAATGGATAAAAATAAAAATCAGAATTAGCTATAAAAACGGATTCAAATTTAACAATTGAAACTGACGATGACCGTTTCAACAATCGAATAATTTGGATTGAGATAGATGAAAAAGAGATGCCATAATTCGAACTAGTTATAGGAATACTTTGTATTGTTTCACCAATAATATAGTACAGCTTTTAACAAAACCAAACAAGCAACCGCAACGACTAATTGGTATCTGGTTAAATATTAACTAAGGTACTCCAGTAGTACGTAAAAGTATGCAACATGGTTCATGATGCTATAAAACAAAAGAATATGTTACTAGCTAAGCTAAATTGCAGTACTTACTGCTAAAAACTATAAGCTAAAGTTAAGTAAATAAAGACAAACAAAACGCAGATCTCTCTTTCGATAATTTGCAGAAAAAAAGTTTATCTTGGCTTGAGATAAAAAACTAAACCAAAGATTAAAAACTCGTGATTACTGTGTTCTTCCTTTCTGATCAATAAATTACACGGTTTTTATTACAAACATACAATCATAATGATAGTAATAAACATTACGTAGTTAAGTTTTTACATCTCTCTAGTGTGATAATTTTACTGTCGCTCATTCACACTGACGTAAAACAATCTGCACTTAAAACCTGATTGTTGTGTCAGTTCGCATTAAATTGATTATATAAAAGCTTCCGACATTTTTTTATTTTATGGCAACACAACGGCTTATTCTGCGATGCTCTAGCTCTAGCAGATTAGTAATCGGTCGGTGATTTTGCAAGAACAAAAACCAATCTATCTCTAGCAACAGTTGAAACTTAACTTGTTAAAAGCTATCAAAAAGCTTTCCTTTCATTCTTCTTAAAATTATCGCAATTGTCTTAGAATTTTTGTATAAAAGCTTATAGAAAATTACTTTCTTGTGCCAATTGGCTGTCGATGTCGTGAAGTAATTTGTAATAGATAGTTAGAACTTGAAAGTGAAAGGAACCCTTTAAATTAACTTTTGGCATCAATAAATCTTGTAGAAGATCATGGTAGTAAATTCTTCAATCTTTTTTGCCCTATTTTTCTTGCAATATTTAGGATTTATTATGAGGTCAACGCTTAGACAATCCTTATCCAATAGTCCCAGTAGTAGCATCACGCCCGAACCAAGAGTTACGCATTTTTAAACGTAAACATTGACCTCTCTTAGACAGCCTGCCCAAGCCAGCACAAAAATGCTGACAGAAGATCAAATGACCTTACTCAGATAAACGGTAAGATTACATGCGAAGATAAGAATAAACTGAGCCACTAAGTAGTACTATTTATTATTACCATCCGCTCATTATTATTACCAATCACATTATGTGAAGATTCATCCAACTTTTGTAAGGTAACCTTTGTTGTATCCGGAATTTACCACGAAGGTAAAGAGATAACATTGCATTGTGTCATAGTCATAAATATTGTGAAGGAATAAACCCCACGCGGATACTTGATAAATGATGAGCATTAGCATTAGCATTAGCACAAGTGGATAATTTATGCAGTACATATTTTTATGAATACAGAGATTTTTGCCACCCTACTACCCTTGAGCTTACTGAAGTACCTAAGTTAAGTACTTTGCTCATCATGGCAGAATAACCCTTTGATTTTATAAATGCATAATTAATATGATCTTGAGTGTAATCAACGGATCTTGAACAGATTCAAAGCAAGCAGTATGCAAAGGATCATGCCTCCCGTAATAATGAGCCTATTAATCACGACATTTACTCATATTGTTTTATATAAGACCAAATTTACGAAAACTTTAAACATCTCAATAAAACGTTTCAATATTCCGGCTGCATTTTCCACTTCCGAGATTAAGATTATATTAAAAGTACTGCGATGTAAAAATTAATTGCAAAGGGATCCCTAAAATAAACAAATCGAGACATAAACCTAAATTAGAACGGATTGCACTGAATGAATTGCCAGTTAAATTTTTCAACGTACAAAAAAAAACATCCAGCAAAACACGAACAAGTTGAGCCCTGACTTTGCAATGTCCTTTTTAATCAAATCACTAATTAAAAAATTAGTGGATGTAATAAGACTAATATCAACAAATATACTAAATTACAATAATTACAATTACAAACAATTATAACTTTAATCACAATGAACGACGCCCTTTTTCGAACCATATAATTCACAACAATTCATTCCTTGAGATATTCTTAAACTTAAGTAAAACGCTGCACAGTTTACAATATAACTAGAAAACTCTATTAATTCATTCGCCTTCGTTTCACCCAATTAAGACTAATTATATACAGAGAGCAAGTCTAACAAGTCCTACGAACTAAATAGAGTTTTAGGCTAACTGCTAATTACCATCGAGGGAGCTACACCGTCACCTAGTACCTATTTAATTAGATAACTCTTTACGATAAGCTAACCCTTTTATTTACCGACTTGGCCTTATTCATTCTCAACTTCATACTTTTAATAAAACTAAAACTCGCATAAGCAGTCTGCTGGCTGTTCTTCAACTTACTGCTTAAATCCTTTTTCTTTTAACAATTGCTCATTTGTTTACTTAACAGTTGCATTTGATTATTCTCATATCTTATCTACCTTAAGCTTACCTTAAGCTCAATTAATTCCTGGTTATTGCATACGTGAGCTTTAAAATGAACTATTTAACCACGCTGAGGCTTTTAGACACAATTAAACCGATAATGTAAATAAATTACAATTAAAGCTAAAGGACATTTCCAAGCCAATCTACACAACCATAGCATAAAATTGCCTGAACTTAATTGTCCCATGCAATTAAATTATTCAGGTAATTTACTGCCTTATCCTATAACGTCATTCATAAGATAAGCAACCCTTACCTTAACCAATTCCCTATTAGCCATCGTGGACACCCCCTCAGCATAAGCGTCAGCCCAACAGCTAATAGTTAGCGTAGTCGGTTGCATAATTAAAAACAATGGAGAGTCCGAGGGGATTAAACTCAACAAGCACATGTACACTATTGTCGTAACAAGGAGAAACTTCTTAAACCCTTCGACTACAGGGCCCAAATTAGGAGCAGAGGTTGCACCAACAAGTTTACTATTTCTAATTGGTTTACTAACTACCGGTTTACTTTTACTATCACATCGCATGCCCCCAACACCTTTCTTAGTAGGGGTATTTTTATTGCGTAAAAAATTCCCATTTTTATCACACTTCTGTGCTAAAGTTCCTTCTGTAGCTGCATTTTTAACGGAAGTTACTCCAAGGGATGCCCCTTCGCAATCTTGTTTCTCTCTTATGATAAAATCCTTGTCGATTATCGTAGGAGGTTTAGTAATATAGATTTTTTTAGCGAGTTGTTCTACATTTTTTAAATCTGCTTTATCATGATCATGATTCATTAAAGTTCCACTAGACTTTGCAGGAAGGGGACTGCGAGAGTTAGAACTGCCAATTTTGTTCTTATTTCGAAATGTTCTCCGGAGGGTGCCTGATATCCCTGATGCTGCACTCCAGTGATTGCTAATCCCTAAACCCCCACTTCCGGAGCTTGACAGGCTTTTGGTACTTTTGCATAGGTTTTCTTTACTTTTGTCACAATTTTTACGGGATATGGTGAAACTTTCACCTTCGCTGCTTCCTACAAATTTCTGTGGGTGGACGCGACAATTTCTTGGAGATTTTAGACATTGGACAACTGTAGGAGTGGGGGAGGCTTGACCGTCCGGGGCATTTACTTGATTTCTACGGTCCATTTTGACCTACTAGGATCGATCAATATTGGGATGCAATATGCGACACCCACGCTCAGTAACCGTTACTTTAGTACATTGTAAACTTAACGGGTTTCTCAGCGTCCATTTTAATCTGCCAGAAACATCGGCTAATTTTAATATAATTCTATCACATTTTCAAAATGAATCCTAATTTTTTATGAATTCTCGATAGAAATATGGGTAAAAAGTCCCCTAATACAAAACCTTAAGTTTGCAATTTATCTCAAATCCAAGCGAAAAAGTCTACACAAGCACCGTTCTAAAGATCCTAGGATACAATTCCTCACCTCGCTTGACGAAAGTACCCAACCAACTAACCATAAGCCCAGCTTATTGTACGTTATTGTTGAGATCGCGATGAAACTTAAACATAGTAAAACTAACTATTTGAGTACATCTCACTCGTCGTGATTTAAGTAACAGAATAGGTAAGTAAAGTAGGTAGACAGATAAATAGTTTTACACTACCTGATAGGTATAAAGTTATGCTATATGTGCATCAGGACGTGTAGAAAATTGCATGCATGAACCTCTGCAAAAAAAGGAGAATTAATAATATATAAGGGGAAAAGTACATTAGAAAAATAACGAGGATTTAAATTGCAGGGATGACGAACTATAGCATAGGTAAAGTTAGCTATGAAAATAATAATTGTGCTCGAGCTCGAACTCTAATTTCGAATCACTGAGGGATTAAGCTGTTATGCAGAAGCAGATTGTGATATAGGGAATCTTAAAAGATTGTAAATTTAATAGTATTTTTATGTTAGGTATATTTTGTTTTGTATCTGTAAAGAAGCTATCAGTATCAGTCCGTTAGAGCTTTTAATAGGCGTTTTTAAATGTGTGGACCAAGGAATAAATAAATAAACAATAATAAAAGATGATTTTCAATACAAATTTACTATTTATCATTAATCTGCATATGGTCTTTCCAGCTTTCTTTACAACTTTCTTACTAATCGATACGTTAAGTCATGCGTCTTTTGTAAGGATAGCGTTTTGACGCAGATGGTAACATTAAACCATAAAATGAATGTTTAATGCAAGTAATCTTCCAAAGTTTTCAATAAACAAATAAAACTTTCTTCATCTCCATCTGTTTATTCCTTGTCGTTTGTTGCATTTAATTCTTGCCCAATCCAAAGCTAATTGAATTTTAGAGATCGCCTTAAGCTCAACTTTGAAAGTGATTTAATGTAATCTAACTACAGTTTATTTATTGCTACATGCAATAATGATTAACCATATTTTTAAAATGCTGCAGTTAGCGATGCTCAATACACTAAGGCAGGGTTGGTGAGATGAGTTTTCGATGCGTTTCGTCTGGAAGCGCGGCAGGAGGTCCCACGGCTGGAGGTCCCACGGTCGGAGGTCCCACGGCTGGAGGTCCCATACGGCTGGG
>JAQFZX010001514.1:0-28549 GCA_034682405.1 Hydroisotoma schaefferi | reverse complement strand
TTTGGCCTTATTGAAACCAACCTTCGAGATGATCGGCTTAGAAAGTAAGGTGTATTATACTATTTCAAAAGCCTCAGATTTCGAAGACTAAACATTATTGATTTAGTAACATTGATTGCATTTTTCCCAAGGATTCCTCTCAAAACTTATACGCTCCTGGCTTTACTAACGGTTGGAACGATGGGCTTCTCCAATGCATCTCTTGGACATCTTAACTACCCTACTCAAGTCATTTTTAAATGCTGCAAACTTATTCCAGTTCTTGTTGGATCTGTACTTATCCAAGGGAAACGATATGCCCCACTAGATTACTTCGCTGCAGTCATGATGTGTATAGGACTTATATGGTTTATTCTTGCGGATTCTAAGCTCTCACCAATATTCGATACTATAGGTTGGCAATCTTAGTTCAGACTAAAAGTCTGCAGATAATATGCATCTATTGGGTTTCTTACCTATTTTTACTATTAAATTAGGACTGGTTATGATCAGCAGTGCTCTTTTCTGTGATGCTATAATCGGAAACGTTCAAGAGAAAGCTATGAAATCGCACAAAGCCTCAAACGCTGAAATAGTCATGTACTCATATGCTATTGGAATAGTATACATCCTCTTCTATTTAGTTGCTTCAGGAGATTTACTTCCAGCCTTCGTCGTTTGCTCTAAGGTAAAAGAGTACGTTTAACAATTGGCCGATTAGTAACAAGTTGAAATGAATTCTGATATTTGCAGCACCAAACAGAAACGTACGGCTACGCCTTTATTTTTTCACTGACTGGGTACATCGGGGTTCAAATAGTACTACAGTTGGTCCGAACTGGCGGAGCCTTTGCTGCTGTTACAGTTACAACCTGTAGAAAAGCCGTTACTATAATAGTATCCTTCTTAGCGTTTCAAAAACCATTTTCATTCCAATATGTCTACTCAGGGATGCTGGTAGTCGGTGGAATATATCTTAATTTGTATTCTAAAAACAATCCTAACTTCTCAGTCAAGGAATGGGTAGATGCAAAGCTAAAATCCCAACCCATTACCAACTACAGGAAATTTGTTCAAGAAGTATAAACAAAAGTCGTTATATCGTATTATATTGCATATGCATTACCTTAGATTACTACTTCCCTTAAGCTACGCTACGCTTGAAAGTTTTTATTGCTGTGTTACTGAGTGTTTTTTTATTAAAAAATCAATAAAGGATTCCTGTGCGTCAGATTAATCGTGATATATTAACAGTGTTGGAGGCTGGTTGGAGCCACTTAAATGACAATTAATTCTCAATCTTTCATGATACTGGTTGAAAACATTTCTCCGTCAACCATGAGCTTGCATTATTTATTTCATGGCCGACCAACAAACTTTTTTCCCCTTTAGTAAACCAGCTAAAAAAATCAAGGCCAGATCTCTTACATTAAGCAGTATCTAACATTAAAATCACACCAAACACACCAAGTGAAAGCAAAAAAGTGCTACTATACAAAGATTATCAAACGATTTCATCTCAAAGACGCCATGCACTTTGCGTTCTTTCTTATTATTTCTTCGGAGATACCAAGAAGAGCAAGAGGTACAACTACAACGGGGAGCCATTCCTACATTCTCAAAACCTGTCTATAGATTTTAATGGCTTTCGAAATCAGTACACACCGGAATTTGTGTTTTTTCGAAAAAATTCATATATAACTAAAAAAACAGCCATATTTCATTTTGTCGAGGACATCGTGTATTTATTTAGACACTAAAAGTTGATGTAGCGGGAGCCATTCACTTGGAGTTTTTGGAACTCAGAACTCAGAACTGAGAACTGGAGATATTCATTTGCCATTTCCCGTCCGATTATCAGAAATTCTTCGGGACCCAAGTTGGGTTTTCTAAGGGACGACTCAGCCAACAAAGTCAAACAAGTAAGCACTTTTGTTTTGGAAATTACAGTTAAGATTATAAATAACTGCGAACGAACGATGCCTCGAATGGTTTAAGTTTATTCAGGTATTCCAAGCCGCACTTATTTATTTCCTGGATCGGAATCGGAATTCGGATATAGAGGATTTAAGTTCAATTACCAACACCAACATTATAATAATTATTGATGCGTGGACTTTTATTTACTGTAATTCTTCGACAATAGGCCGCTCGGGTTAATTAAGCCGCACGCCGCACCCGCGCGCTCGCTATCCTGTTAAACATGCTTAAAAACATCATTTTTCATACATACGCCGCAGCCAATTGTGAAGGGGTTACGTACTTTACTTTCTGAGAGGAAAGGGACAAATACGCGAGCCTTGAGACTCGAAGGATATTGATATTATTTATTCTATATCTAGCATAGCACAAACTTAATAAATTAAATTAAAAATGCAACGGACATTTGACATTGACATTAACCCTCAGTTCAGCCTAATGGACAATGACAAATCAATAAATAAGATGCTGCTTCGGCTTATGTAACTAATGGGGATCTATCTGCAACTTTGACATGCAAACATGTTTAGTGAAGGGCCAGAATAAGGCCTCCTTCCTGAGAGATTGGCTAGTGTAATTTGTAATTGCGGAGATATGCCAAAGCTTCAGGCCACACATATTCCACTTTCAAGGTAAACCACCTGCAAAATGTTTCATTAGTGCTTTAGATATGGGAATGCGAATGAACATAACTGTATTGAGATAAGGTTAGGAGGATAGGAGGCTACAAATCGTCCTCTTGGGTCTCCACTTGCTGACCTTTTACATACAATTACATAGGAAGAAACAACAAGGGAAGTGGGCGTTTAGTCAGGGAACTTATAGAATAACTTGAAAGAAATTAGCCAAATTAATTGCAATTACGCATCCTTGTTTGGTCATTTAGATGAAATGTTTAGATTAGACTAGATTTACATGAGTAAAAGGGTGTCTGGAAGGGTGTAATTGTAATCTCTGTTTCTCAGCCTATCGTGCATTGTAGATTGTAGCCGTTTGAAACAGTTTCAGATAAATTACATGAGTAGAAAGTCTAAAAATGGAAGGAACTTGGATGTGTAGCAGTAACATGATAACCTGCGGAGTATTATCCTCAGGATTGGTCTTGTTGATAGGATTCTTTGCTATTCGAAAACTTTTGTCTTGGCACTGGGGACGCTTTGATTTCTTGGAAATTGACAAGCAAGCGTTACAAGACAAGATTATCGTTATCACAGGGGCAGGGTCTGGAGTTGGGTTTGAAGTGGCATTAGAACTGGTCAGAAGGTATTTTAAATTTTTATTAAAACATAGATACAGCATATTTCATGCGATTGAAGTTCTGTATACTGAAAAATATAAATGTATTTGGAACCAGAGGGGCCACGGTCGTTATAACTGGGCGGACTATGAAAGCAGCCAATGACACCGTTTTAAAAATTAGACAAAAGACGTTCCTTGGAACCTTGGTTTGTGGTGCTTAAAAAAGCCAGTCTGATTTACTTACAATTATTTTGGGATTTGTTGAGGTTTTGTTATACATAATAGGCCAACTTCTAAAATTTTGCATAGATTCCGATGGAATTGGAACTCGCATCTTTAGACTCGGTTAAACAATTTGCCAAAGAGCTTATTCAGAAGATTGACAAAATAGATATTCTAATAAACAATGCAGGGGTACTCATTCCAATTACGAGTCGTCAGAAAACTCAGGATGGATTTGAAATTCATATGGGGGTTAACCATATTTCTCACTTCTTACTTACGTCACTATTACTACCTTTGATCAAGAATGCAGGATCTGCACGGTGAGTCTCTCTAAGGACTTTGGTTTGCATAAATACGAAGTACAAAAAACATACTTGCAAATACAAACTGGGCGACTGTTTAACTAAGTTTGAAATGCATTTTTTATTCATACAGAATTGTCGTGCTTACATCAATGGCTCATCAAGGAATTCCACTGAATGTGGACGATTTAATGTTTGAGAAAACGGAAATCGTAGAGCACAGCATGTCTGGAAACCCATTGTACAGGGCTTCTAAACTTGCGAATATTTTATTCGTCCAAGAATTAGCAAGAAGGCTACAAAGTCAAGGGGCTCAAATAAACGTTTATGCATGCTGTCCTGGAATCGTTAAAACTAACATCGTTCGTAACATGGATTTGCCTTGGTATTCAAGAATTGCCCTTCCAATAGTCAATAATTTAATCTTCAAAAGCGCAAACCAGGTAGGGGCTTTTAACTTTTATTATTGAAGGCAAACTGTTAATGGTATTAAATGGAATTGAACAGCATGATTTTTTATTTCATGATTTCATGAAACTATCTACAGGGTGCTCAGACGGTTCTGTATTGTGCGTTGTCAAATAAATGTGCAAATGAATCTGGCAAAGTCTACCGAAACTGCTCAAGACAGGAAAGTGTAAGATTTGCGTTCCCTGATTATTTCCTCATGCCAAATGGAGAAAGCGATTACAGTGAGCAACAAGCAGCCCGATTGTGGGCTGAAAGCGAAAAACTTTGTAATATTAATTTTTCTACGTAACGTAAAGATTATAGGGATCGAAACACACTAAAGCTGTACGACGCATAATGACAGTTGACAATGAGTTATGCAAAGAACTTTCTAGCTGAATAAATGACAGAATAACATTCACATTGACTGCACTTTTTTTTAAATTGCAAATGCAAACTTTTCAAGGTTTCATCATCGTTATCATTGGTATGTTTGATTGGGTTGATTCCCAAAAATTGAAAGGATCAAGACTTCAATTTCAGACCCCAATATCTCAATCGTCAAGTAATTAAACATGATTAAACTGATCATAGATAAGATTTAATTTTTTCAATATGTATTAGTGGTTCAAACATTTTATGTTAAACGTAAATAATATACGGTTGGTTGGTTGGTAGTTGGGATATTCTTCCCAATTAATTCGTTCGTTTATTTTTAGTTGTAAATATTAAACTTGTGGTAACTACTGTGGTAGGGCTAGGACTTGGTGTGCTTATTTCATCAATTCCATGAAACCTAGTCCTATCAGTTCACTTAGTTGTATTTCTGGTATTAAATGTGTCAAAATTCAATCCATCGTTGACACAAATTGATGCAGGGATACGATACGATTTATCTTTTATGTTTAAAACGAATGGTACAAACAAAACCTTGGTTCAACCTTTTGGGTTACGATGTTATGAATGATGGATTTTAATGTCCAGGATATTATTGTAAAGTAAGATAAAAATGATAACATTTAAAATAATGAATGTTAACATAGAGCAGCAGTTATAGGTTCGTTAGGCAGCATTAATTGCTGCTGCATAAACAGTAGTTAGTTCGTGACACTCATTCATTTTGGTCCTTTGACATTTCATCGTCATAAATAATTCATTCATTCACCGGTTTACTGAAGTCAGCAAAGTTTCAGTTAAAATTGTATTTCCCTTTGTAGAAAAGAAAGTGTGGATTTCAATATAAAAAGGAAAGATGCTCTGGGGAATCCTTTTATACTCTGGAATTGCCATTATGGTTCTTAAATTACTTAGAACAATGCTCACCAAATGGGGAGGCACGATTGATAAAAGTAATGAAATCAATGTCAAAGGAAAAACAATTGTAGTTACTGGAGCAAGTTCCGGAATCGGTTTGGCTGCAGCGAAGGAATTCGCTAAGAGAGATGCAAACGTTATTTTAGCCTGCAGAGATATGAACAAAGCGAAGACTGTAGTTTCCCAGATTCGCAAGCAGACCTCGCGTGGGCAACTGGTATAAAAAATTCCAGATTGCATAGCAATTCAAGTTGTTTAAACGTCGTTTTTTACTATTTAACTTGAAATGTAGATTGTCATGAACTTGGATCTGGCATCCCTTGAATCTGTTCGACGCTTTGCCAAGGAATTCAAAGAAAAATATGATAAGCTTGACATTCTAGTAAACAACGCTGGTCTTATATCTCCTCCTGAGAAAAATGTCAAAAGCGTTGAAGGACATGAGATTCATTTTGGCGTGAATCATTTGGGACATTTTTTGCTTACGAATTTACTTTTAGACCCATTGAAAAAGGCTTCACCTAGCAGGTATTTCTTACTATTCGATTAGAGCAATTTAGTATATAAAGTGGTACTGAAAAAATGCCATGAATTCTACAGTTACTAAAGATTAATACGTCAAATTTAGGGTTGTCACTGTGGGCTCAATGGCACATTCATGGGGTTCCACGGATTTTGAGGGGACTGCAAAGGGGAATGCAAGAGACGCGTCTATCTCTTCGAAAGTAGACAATGCTCTAAGGAAATTGTTTGGAATTTCCAAAGAATACTCTAATTCCAAGTTAGCTAACGCTTTGTTCAGCAAAGAGCTAGGAAAACGTTTAAATGGCACTGGAGTTCGAACCTATGCTTTATGCCCTGGAGGAGTTTACACCGATATTGGCAGAGATCTAAACGTCAATTTCGTCATCACGTTGCTGCGACCTTTGTTCTGGTATCTACTTAAGACATCAGAAGAGGTACTTTGTTTTTAGGTTTAGCCCTATTTGTATTTGATGGTTTCTGAATTTAATAACTTAAGTTATTTATCATTTTATTTGTCAGGGAGCTAAGACAATTCTGTATACGGCTCTGTCAAAAAATCTGGCGCATGAAACCGGAGAAATGTACAGAAATTGTGCTTACTGGGATGAAAAAAGTCGCGTTAAATTAGAAGAAAAGGACGCTGAAAATCTATGGAACTTGAGTGAACGCTTGGTGAAATTACGTACATAAAATGAGTAACTGCTAATTTAAATGGTCAATATTTTAACGATTAAGCATTCTGTAGAACTTATTTTACTTGGATTTTGTGTAGGTTTCTATTATACCGTAATGCATGTATGAAGTTATATTTTGTAAGTTGTAATGGGGCTTTATCATGATGATTGTAATAAAAGTAAATGGATAAATGGAGATGTAAAAATATAACCGGCTAGTATTGGAAATAGACCACACTTTTCTTAAAATCATAGCGCTTTCGCCAAACATGAATACCAAGTTTGCGAGTTTTGTCTATAGTCTTATCCTTATCCTTATCCATACATATTTCTGAAGCACTACTACTGTCTACTGTAAAATGCTAGTAAAATAGCAGAGATGACCATGACATGATTGAAGTTTGACATTTGAATGAATCAAGTCTTTCGTTGCTAATGATATCCATAATTCTGTCTTACAGGATGTGGTTGGAGGCTATAGGAGCAGTCGGAGCCGGCCTGGTAGCGTTGGCTGTCCTGTATCGCAAACGACTAGAAAGATCATTTGGACAGCATGACCCACAAGATGAGGAAGATGTCAAAGACAAAGTCATACTGATAACCGGAGCGAATTCTGGACTAGGAAAGGAAGCAGCTTTAGAAATGGCCAAAAGAGGAGCAGTAGTAATAATGGTTTGTTCCGTGAAAGTACCCAGATGCAATTAAGAATAAGATGACTTATTTTGGTGAATAATTTTGGATATTTTTATATAGGCTTCCAGAAATATGGAGTTAACACTTAAGGCAATCGAAGACATACGTAAAAGCACAACGTCTGGGAAACTTGTAAGATTGGTTGCAGATCTGAAAATAACTAGCTCTTTAAAATTTGTACTCTGTAGAATATTTAGATGTGAATAATGAATAAGATTGCTGAAACTGTGCCTACAGATTCCTATGCATTTGGACCTAGGATCTCTTGAATCTGTACGCAAATTTGCTACTGAATTCAAGAAAAAGTTCGACAAAATCAACATTTTAATCAATAATGCTGGAGTCTTCTGTCCGTTGAAAAATAAGATGAAGACAACTGATGGATTTGAGTTTAACATGGGAATAAACCATCTTGGTCACGTCCTTTTGGTCCATATTTTACTTGATGAAGTAAAAAGAGGTGCTCCCAGTAGGTATGTGTTAAATCGGCTGATGGTCTCATTTCCTAGCAGTTTCTGCCTCAATCTTAATTGAAGAAACGACTAACGATGAAGATTTAACTTTGCAGGATCGTTATAGTAGCTTCTACGTTATCTGAGAACGGTAAAATAAATTTTGATGATCTAATGTCCGAAAAAGAAGACCCAGAGAGTAACAAATTCAAAGCCTACGGGAATTCGAAGTTAGCGAACATTCTTTTCTCAAAAGAATTGTCTTCTCGCTTATCAGGAACCGGTATTCACACTTATGCATTGTGTCCTGGATGGGTTAAGACGGACTTAGCTCGTTACATGGACCTTACGTGGAAGAGTTACTTATTCATGATTCCAGCTATGTTCATGTTCATGAGAACACCCCATCAGGTAAATTAATATACCTAATTTCCTGCTCGATCTCCACTGTTTATGTTTGAATATGATTGCTAAATCGCATTTGGCTTTAACTTTTAGGGAGTTCAAACAATACTGCACTGTTCTCTGTCACGTAAAGTTAGCACAGAAACAGGCAAACTTTACAGAAACTGCACTTATTGGGTGACCAAATCCGAAATTACTGACGAATTAGCCAAAAAGCTTTGGGAAGTTAGTGAAAAGCTAGTTGGAATAGGAAGCAAATAAAACTGGCCGTTTCCTCAGTATTTAAGTTTATGTTAGTCTTATTTGGCCTTAGAACGATATAAAATGGGTTACCAATTTAATTATCAATTCAGTATTCTTTAGTTATACGTAAATGCTCCAAAGACTACGTATTCTACTCTAGTTATGTCAATGTAACTAACAGTAAATTTCGGTGTGTATTTCATCGTCGTAAATAAGTATTATTAGCCTTGAAACGGTTGCAAAATTTTATTTAAGTTTCAGCAGACGAAGTGCTGCTGGTGAGTTTTTTTTGTAAAATTCATCGATCATTAATTCAGATTAACCTGAGTGTAAAAGGAAGCACAATCAGAGAAATCGTTTGGGAAGATTAAAAACCTATAATTACTACTACAAAGACTATGGACTATAGTCATTATTGACTAACATGCCAACCAATGTCAAATTTTTGGAATGGTATTTAAATCTAGGCTGCCTGAGACGACTTCTTGGAATTAAGTGTTCTTAACTCGACGGAATATCGTTTGAGAAGTCTGAAATGGTCTTCACTGATCCAAAAATATATTCTCTAGTAGAGAGTATACCGAGTTTTTTACTTCAATTAATTTAAATTCACAAAAAACCATCCGGATTGTAAATTTCACGTCGGTCAACAAGAATTTTTTAAGCTTCTTGACCGAAACCATTGAGATGAAAATTGCATAATGTTTCCGAGCCAAACTAGAAAGCTTGCTTTGCTACCACACATACATTTCACTTAACTAAAACTTGTGTGGAAATGTTTTCCGCTTTCACTTGGTCCAAGCCACTAAACTGACGACTACTACTTCCGAAAAAAGATTTAAAATGAAACTTCTACGGTTGACGTAAAGTTAAGGCTTGACATACCCAATTATTATCAAGCATTCTCATTCTCACTTTTTATAAATTGCAAGAAATCACCTCACTATTTAAGTTCTTGTAATACTTGCCGTACAAATTCTTTATTTTTTATTAGTAGAATGCTGCGGACTATTCTTCTGCTTCGGTGTGGGTGGTTGTGAAGAGTTTGGAGTTTGAGAATGAGAACCATCTTTATTGATATGTTCGTCTCTATCACTTTTAATCCATAAAACTGTCACATTTTGTGTCTTAATCTCGTGCATTCTTCTTTCATATGCTGTAAATAAAGACAAATTAACCCACACTATATTACACTCATTGATACAATAATGCTACACAGGTTACTTACATTCTTTTAAAAATCGTTGAATTTCTTCGATCTGTGGTACTTCTGGCAATGCCCTTACAGTTTGACCATTCCTACCTCCAGATCCAGTGTGATTCTGATTCTGATTGTTAAAAACGATAACTTCGGACGGTCTGTATGAATATGAATAATCATTAATTTAATCATACACGTATTTTATTGATTAAATGTTCAAAATTACTTACGAAGGCGAGCCAGGATTTCCCTCTGGAGATCGTTTACGGGTTTCATCAAGCTTGTGCGAATGAGTATTGAGCCCTTCATAAAGAAAAGTCCAATTAATTAATTAAACAAGACTTAATAAAGTATCGTAAGGCCGTAGTTGGACTGAAGATACAACTGGAAGCTCCAGTTTTATCTTCAGTCCAACTAGTAAAGTCGCGGTAGCGACACATATCCGCGGTTAATCTTAAGAAAAAAGATATTTTGAAGCGGATACCAGACAGAACATCGCAAACAAAACATGCGAGCTATAAAAAAAACGCGGTCGCGACACATATCCGCGGTTAATCTAGAGAAAAAAGATATTTTGAAGCGGATGCCAGACAGAACATCGCGAACAAAACATGCGAGCTATAAAAAAAAACGCGGTCGCGACACATATCCGCGGTTAATCTTAAGAAAAAATATATTTTGAAGCGGATACCAGACAGAACATCGCGAACAAAACATGCGAGCTATAAAAAAACGCGGTCGCGACACATATCCGCGGTTAATCTTAAGAAAACCCCTTTTTTGACGCATGTTTAACATAGGACAGATACCCCTGCTTAACATGTATGTAAAGTATAGCCTGCGGCTTAATTAACGCGGGCGGTTATACATCGCGACCTTACGGAAACCCTCAAATTACAGTCACGTTTTGTGGTCTAAATTTATAAATAAAAACTGGAATATTTGATCAACTTACTAGCTTTAGTAGCGGTAGTTATTCTGCTGTTGGGTTTGTTGGATAAAAACATTTCAAAATGTTGGAAAAAGGAACGGAAGCATTAAATGAGGCTTTTTTTATTCTTAAAAAGAGGAAGAGAGAGCGAGAACCTTGCTACTTTTTTTTTAAATACCAAAGTTTAAAGTTTTGATGAATTCCTTCGAATCAAAAGATCAAAAAGAATGAGACGGAAAACCCGCGTTTTTTAAATCCAAAGAAAAAGGGTTGTATTTACTTTTTTTGGAAGTTTGAGTTTGACAGTTTTTTTTGAAAAACTATTTCTTACTTCTTTTGCGTGTTTGAAAGGTTTTAAAAGTCGAATTCGAATTGAAAAGGGCGATTTAAAGAGAGTTTGGTCGATTCTTTGAATTAAAAACTCAAAACTGTAGATAAGGTAAAAAGATAAGAACGGCTGAGGGCTGTCAGTAAAATGTATTGCGGGCGACAGTAATTTGGGAAAGTATCGGGTTTTTGTAGGGAATTCTATTGATTTTTAAAAAATGCAATTACAGGGGATTTAGGGGAAGTGATGGCTCATTCAGGGGGAGGATCCCAGTTGATTCAGCAACCTGTGAAAGAGATTCCCATTTTTGGCAAGCAGAAAGTTAACTTTTCCCCAGCAGATCCCATCACCCATCTTTGTGTGTCTAATAACAAGGTGGTTATCGCAATGCAGAATAGAGTGATTTTAAAAATTGATCTGAAAAGACCGGAACAACCCGAAGGTAGTTTTGTGGATTTTAAGTCATTAATTAGATTCTGGATGGTTCATTGGATGCTAATTGTATGTTTTTTGCTTAGAAATCGACTTGAAGAAGTCCCGCATTGATGCAAAGTTGTCCAACATGTTCCTAGACCCTTCAGGAGAGCACCTTATACTAACGTTTAGTCCGAAGGATAGTGCTAATCCTGCCGAAGTTATGTACTTGGGGCCGGGTTTGGACAGACCGAAGGAGATCCCTGTGTTGAAAACGCATATAATTACTTCTGTTGCATGGAATCAGGATTTGGATTCGTCGGATTCCATACAAACTTGTCCGTTTCTTTTGGGTACTTCTAAGGGAGCAATATTTGAGGCAGAAGTTCTGAAAACTGAAGTTAAGAGTGTTAAGCAGGTAGTTACTTTATAATTTTTGAGATGTAGTAAGCCGGCAAGGAAAACATAAAGATTAATGGACATGGAAATTTTTCTGATCTGGACAGGTTTACGACATTGGAAAAGGGAATCCAACTGTAATATCTGGATTGGAGTACTTCTTCCTTCCCAAAACAAACAACTGTATAATTCTAATTGCAACTACGAAACGACTGTATGTGTTCAAAGGAAAGCTGGGATATAGAGAAGAAAGACCGTGGTTCGGTGGTATATTTAACATGTATTTAAATCAAACGTATGAAGAATACTTCAAAGAATTCGGTCAGTCTCCCCCTGGAGTAAAATTTTACTCCGAGTCAGCAGTTACTCGATTGCATGTTCAATACATACCTGGTATGGGAGTACCCAAATCGGTAGCGTATTTAACATCAACGGGAATTATGGTTTACAATGAGGTGAGATAATCGTTCGGTTATAGAATAACGTAGCAGTCGTTGTTGGTAAGATTTTTTATTGCTAGCTTATTTTATAAACTTTTCAGTGTCTGGAAGGATCGCCATCATTTGATAGCGAAGACTTTCTTGCAAACTTGACGGCAGTTTCTTACCCAAAATTATCTGATAAGTTGGAAGCAGGGGACTTCTTACTCTCTCCGAAGTCTCTTGTTACTACGGATTATCATTTACTACTGTTGTATAAAGGGCAGGTGAAAGCAGTTTGCATTTTAAACGAGGAAGTCATCTTTGAAGATTTCTACGACGAGGTAATTATTTTGTTTGTAAAACAGACTTTTGGTATTACCACTTTTATTGAGGTATAAAATATTTTCAGACTACTGGAAGGGTAATGAATATAATTCGAGATCCAGTCAAAGGATCGGTGTGGTGCTTTTCGGAAAATTTGATATTCAGATATGCTATAAATGACGAAGAAAGAAACACATGGAAAATATTTTTGGAGAAAGGAAATTTTATCAAAGCCATAGAATACAGTAAACACGATCCTCAAAAAATGGAAGTCATTGCTATGAAGCAAGCAGATAATTGTTTCGCCAATAAAGAGTAAAGAATAATTTTTATTCCGCTTAAAAAAAGTTACTTTTGAAGGTTAACGCCGAATGTAACTTTGATTACTACTTTTTAGGTATGAAATGAGTGCTATGTACTATTCTATGACAAAAGTTTCCTTTGAAGAAATTGCATTGAAGTTTGTCAAAGTGGATGATCCACATGCACTTAAAACCTTTCTACTGAAGGTATACTTTATTTTACATTTATTAAATTTTTAGATGTTTGAAAGGAACGAGGATCTTCAAGTCTTTTTCTTACAGAAAATGAGCAGTTTGAATTCTACCGATATGGCAAAAATTACAGCTCTGGTTTTGTGGTTGATTGAAATATACTTAAATGAGTTAGGATCTTTGCGAGACTTTGGAAAACATGATTCGGCAGAGTACAGAAATCTGGAAGAAGAATTTCTCCATTTTATGTGTCAACCGTTGGTGAAGGTTAGAACTTTTCCACGATAAACACTTAAAACATGATTTAGTATATGCACAGCATCATCTGTTGTTCCTATAATTGCGTATAGGAATGTGTTTTAAAGAATAAGAAAGCTGTATAT
This sequence comes from Hydroisotoma schaefferi, assembly GCA_034682405.1. NCBI lineage: Eukaryota > Metazoa > Arthropoda > Collembola > Entomobryomorpha > Isotomidae > Hydroisotoma > Hydroisotoma schaefferi. The sequence continues at coordinate 15,172 of JAQFZX010001514.1, read as the reverse complement.
GAGCTCATGGCTAGTCACGGCGATAAAGAAAATCTCATGCATTTTACCCTTATAATGAAAGACTACGACGAAGTTATTGAAAATAACATTGCTAACAGACAATATATAGCTGGTAAATCTCGTTATTTTATAAATAGTATAGTGAAATTTTCCTGTTGTATGTTTTATTTTAAACTCGTTTTGAACAGCTTTGGATACACTTTTAAAACAAAAAGATACAGCCCTCTATAGCAAGTTTATTCCTATTCTGCTGGACAAGGATCCAAAAGCAACAATAGATGTATTAATAACAGCCGGAAGAATGTTAAACCCCATGAAATTACTGCCAAAGTTTTCTGCCAAGCTGGATCAAGGGATTGTACGTATTTTTAAGCTGTATCGAATTAATCTATTTGGAAATACTTAGCGCACTGTACTGTATACTGTGTGCAGTGATGAGTAAATATTTACTTCTCCCTCTTACAGGCTGTCCAAGTCACAAGATATTTAGAGCATTGCATCAACACCTTCCGTGTACAGGATCTCACCGTCCACGACTATTTGATTTCCTTATACATCCATTACTATCCTGAATCCAAGCTTATGGACTATCTTGAGCATCACGGGACCAACCAGCATACAGTTCGCTATGATCCAAAATATGCGCTAATGTTGAGCTTAGAGAAGGGCCTTCACTTTCCATCTATTCACCTTTATGCACTAATGGGTCAATACGAAGAAGCTGTTGAGCTCGCCATTAAAGTTGATATTGAGCTGGCTAAGAAAGTTGCAGATTCTCCAGAAGATGATGTAGAGATGAAGAAGAAATTGTGGTTAAAAATAGCTAAGCATGTCGTGAAGGAAAAGAATGACATTCAACAAGCGATGGAGTTTCTTCGACAGTGTGAACTTCTAAAAATCGAAGACATTTTACCATTCTTTCCCGATTTCGTGACTATTGATCATTTTAAAGAAGCGATCTGTGACTCTCTTCAAGAATACAATCAACATATTCAAAATCTTAAGTATGAAATGGAAGAAGCTACCAAATCGGCTGAGATAATCACGGAAGAAATACATGCTGTTCGAAATAGGTAGGTTCACTTGTTCAGTATTGTTTGTTAGTATTGAGCAAAAGAAGTTTCGGTTTCTAAGTTAATAATTATTTCTGAAAACAAAGGTGTGCGGTAGTAAGGGCTATAGATCAGTGCACCGTGTGCGAAAATACCTTGCTTGTCCGCAATTTCTATATCTTTCCATGTGGACACAAATTCCATGCTGACTGTTTGTTATCTGAAGTTTATCCTACGTTATCGGAACCTAGAAAAAAGTTACTTCAAGAGCAGCAGGTATGTTTAAGAAGTTCAAGGTCCATTATGTATTCATTAGGTTTTTTTATTCAGTGTAAGCAATTTTCATGCTAATGATTTTTTAATTCAAAAGAAAAAATTAAGTGAAGTATCCAGTAATAACGAATCCCTATCCACGGGATCAGCAACTATTAGTGCGAGAGACCAAATAAAGGCCGACATTGATGATGTGATAGCATCTGAGTGCATTTACTGTGGTGACACTATGATCAAGTATGATCATTATATTCAAATAGTTAAAGTTTTTTTAGATGAGGAATATATTTTATGATTTGGTTGTGTACTTAATTTCAGATTAATTGATTCGCCTTTCATTCCCGAAGATGATTATGATCGGATTCAAAGAGAGTTTGAATAGTTTTGGTAATATATGCCAATGCCTAGAGAGTAAGATGCTGCAGAAGTTTTTAATATTCTTACATTTATTTTGATCCGTAGATTTATTTTACTCTGCATAATGATTTCTACCGGTATTTGTAAAGTCTACTGGAATTTATCTACTTGTAACAGAGTTTTGTAAAGATATGCAATAAAACAGTCTTGAAATGACTGTGAGCAAAACTTATGTTGTAGTGTTACTTATCAAAGTACATCTGAACCTATATTGACCTTATGATTTAAAGTAGTACTACTACATTTCAATTCAATTAGATGGTCCTATTTTAGTTTGGTCCCTCGAAGTTGAAAGCATTGAAAAAATAAATACATTAAAATTCAGACGACAAAAGAGAAACAATCATAAGTTGAGATTCTTAAAAAAACGATTACAATAACGTTTCTTGCTTTTCTTGGTAAACTACGTTCATAAACTTTTGAAGAAATATCGTCACATTCCTAGCAGTTCTTGGTGATGCTTTGCTTCCCCATTGCAAGATATAATAGGCAGGTATTCCAGTCAGGGTTATCAACGCACCGATACCTAGTAAACCAAACAGAATAGTTTTACTCAGGCGGAATTTTAATTTAAAATAGCCGAAGTTTGTCCAATTAGTTATTTTAGAACCAAAAGCTTACCTGTACTCAACGGTTCAGCAGCTATGGAACAGCCTATTATGAAAATACTGCAAATAATGTACAAGTATGGCAGTACAAGATTGACTTCGATTGGTCTTGGCATAGTTTTATTTTTTCGTCGAAGAACAGGAAGCGCTGCAACAGCAAATCCAGTTGAAAGCCAAAGAACAAAGCTGAAAATAATACGGTGACAAAAATTATTTTGCGGTTGAGATAACTATACTATCCTAGAAGTACATACAATACTCATATATTTTACCTGACGTAGTTGATGAGTTCATAAATCGATCCCATGGTCAGCAAAACTATCGCAACAACGCACTGAAATACATATAGAAATCATTACTGCAAATGCCAACAAGTAGTTAATTGAAGGTTACATGCAGCGATTGCTTTATGCATTATGAATACCTGAAAAAGTAGAGCTGGAATGGGAGTGTAATACTTGGGATGAATGCATGCAAAAATCTGAGGGATTTGGCCTTCGTCAGCACCAGCAAAAAACAGTCTAGCCGATGTAAATAAGGTTCCATTAACTCCACCGAAAGTTGACAATGCGACGAAAACAGGTATAATCCATTCCATATGGATTTTTCGGAATGTATGGTAGCCAAAGGACTGTAAAAACGCCAATTAAATTGATATGCAGTTTGTTTCTAGTATGAGTGGTGAAACTGAACAGGTGGAAGTTCACTTACAACAGCTACGGCCGGGGATTTAAGAATCTCATCCGGTCGAAGAACAATGAAATAAGAGATATTCGCCAAGACATAAATGACAGTTACGAGAGGCATCCCGATCCAAATAGCCCTTGGAAGATTTCTGTAAAAAATCACGAAACATTACATGACTGAAACTTTTGACAGTTCAGAGTAAAAGTTATACAACTCTAATTGCAGCAACGTGCTAACGAAGTTTCTCATAAAAGTTTAGGGAACATTAATTAATTAATGAGTAAGATGTGTTAAGCAGAACATGTTGCATCCGTTTTTTCCTTTCCTCTCATGAGATTTAAGTCAAAATAAGTTTATTTAGACTTGTCCCTTATAGCTCGAACATTTAACGCTTTTGGGCTTGTCGCTTGTCGAAAGACGCCAAAAAGATGTACCTATACTTAACGCCTTGTACTTTAATACTGAAACTTACTTAGTAGGATCCTGGAGTTCTTGTGTGACCATATTTAAGTAATTCCATCCTGCATAAGCAAAGAGTCCACTATACACTGACAAGGAGAGCTTTATCGCGTTAAACGATTCGCCTGAAATCAGAATACATCATTGTTTAATCTGGTTAGTGCATATGGAAATGCTAACTTTTACAGTATCATGCATTTACCATTGAATGGGAACGGTGTCGTGAATATGTTGTTGGATAGATTGATATCTTCGGCTATAAATTATACCATCACATCACATATTAACTAACCTTAAGAAACAATCCCAAAACTAATTTAGTTTTTAACTATATAATGATTTTTGACTTACTAGCTAGTCCACGTATAAGGTGTACAGCCCCAGCCAATATAATTAGGATCAACGCCAGTAATTTTGCAGCCGTGAATATCTATTTGAGAGTAGCAGAGATATTTAACTTTTGAAAATAGAGTGTACCAAAATAAGCGATTTCTCAATTAGAGTATGATAGGAACTCTTACATCCTGAATTTTCATTGTGACTCGAACACTGATGCAATTAACGGCCGTAAGAAGACCTGAAATAACATTTGTAAACGTGCATTTAAAAAGTAGTATTCGCATTCATTCATGCATATCGCCTCTTGTCCTGGTGAACGCTTCATTATTTTTATATTTTTAATGATCAAGTCAACTTGATTATAATTAATTAACCGACGGATATGGTTTCTGCAACCCACGCCTAATATACTATCAATCATCCTTACAGAAAGTTTGAAATAAGCATGCATATTTGCTGCTTTCTATTCGCTGAATTTCGTGAAAGCTGTTTCATATAGTTGTTTACTCGTCCAAGGAAAAGTTGTTCAAATATTTACAATAGACTAGAATAAACTTAAAAGACTATGTACGATCGATAAGGTTAAGCTGTCTTGAAAACAAACAATTCAGTATTTATAGAGACAGAGGTACTTACATAAACATCCGGCGGCCAGTAACTCCCTCGAGTATGGCGGAGCTTCACAGGTTGGAAAGAATGGTTTAATCGCATACCTGATTCAATTCGAGATTGGAAATATCGCGTTAGAATTTAGATTATAATAGTTTACATTCTTCACTTTCTTTTAAACAGCATTAGTGACTTACTCGGCAAATGTTAATGCAACGACTGCAGCAGTAGTTGGGCGAATAATTAATACAGTGACCCATAAGCATAAAAATGCAGGAATACGTCCAAATGCCTCTGAAAAGTAAGATTTAAAATTTCAAGCTTTTCTAGTACACATTACATGAAAAAAGTATGCCTTTGTTGCTCCAAAAGGTAAGAACATTATTAAATTCATGACATGCACATACGCATTTGGATTGAACCATGATTTGGACACGAAAATTACCGAGTATGTAGGCGTAATCTCCACCAGATCTTGTTATAGATGTACCTTAAAATTAAAGCAAGCTATTTACAAATAAATTCAACAAAAGTGTAATTGTAAACCTTTGTTAACTAGCTCATTGCATTTGATCATCTCACCCAATTCCGCAAAACAGAGAGCACCAATTAAAGAGAAAACTCCGCAAAGTCCCCAAATAATTATCGCAAGCCAAGGATCCTGAGCATTTGCATAGACGCCCTGAACAAAAAAGTGTATATTAAATTGGGTTCGTATGGACTAGCCATTCTAAAAAGGCTTCATAAGACGTCATAATCAAGATAATGAGACTAATAGAACAGTACAGTGGGACATATTCGCTGGTACACTTTAGGCCAAGTTAAGATAAGATTTTAATTCCAGTGACCTGCTATGCAAAATCACCCACTTGCAGAGGCAATCAACAGTTGGGCTGGCCAAGCCTGTTGATTTTTACCTCTAATCTTAATGATTAACGCTTCGCTTTGACTATAAACCAACCTACCTACTTAAACTAACCCCGTAGCTTCTTATATAAAATGGTTTATATTTTACCTTCATGTTCGTACATGAAATAAAATGAAATACTATACTTCATGAAAATAAGTGACCAATGTTATAGCAAAAGCGGATCGAAAGAAAGTCACGAAAGTTCAAGACCACGCTTTCTCTAATTCATCAAATGGCATTGACAGCGTGTAACAAAGCTTACACTATTCATTAAGATAAAATGGAAAAAATAAACATGAGAGACGTCAAAGACGTGGGAAGATAGGAGGTCGTAGAATGTATGGAAATGGTAATCGTCTTTCTCCATTCTCCTCCACTCCATTTCCTCTAAAGACTCCCAGTAAGATTCATTATATAAGAGTGGGTCCGTATTTAAGGTTTTAACTTCCCCTGGGGAATTATTTTTTAGAACCAAAATGGAAAAAGCCTTATGCTGAAAATAAGAATATCTATAGGGTGAATTATAATTTTTAACAGATATTTACAGGAGTGATTTTCAAACCGACAATATGGTATTTTGCTATTGCAGTCTAGCAGTAAAGCAACTAGTAGAGAAACTACATCACATATATCGTTGGCATTGACATTCTTCACCATTCTTTAGAGAGTAGAACGGAACTCTCTCTGTCTAGATCTTTTATTCTTCAGCCCAGCGACTCAAAGCTCTAGCTTTCTTCCACTTTCTCTCCATCATTATACCACTTCTCGTCCTACTTTCTATTCAACTCAAGTGCAGGCAGAGGCAGAGCAGTGATAGAAACGAATATCTAAGTAAAGGGAAGGACGTGTATGATCTTTGTACATCTGATGTAGAAAGTATGAAACTCAGGAAATTCACCAAATCACATTTAACAGAGAGAAGGGAATGGGATCTGATCTAAGTGAATTCCTTTTTTCGAAACGGACATAGCAAGGAATGAAAGACATGTCTCTCAGCATCAAGAAGGATAGGATAAGATAGAAATAAATTGTGAAGAATGTAGTATGAAATGCCGAAGGACTATTACGTTATTTTTATTTATGCATTATACCACCAACACTCAGTTTAGCTGCTTCGTTGCTTGATTTGATGGGCTTGCAGCATCAGCATCCAGCATGAAACAAACGTGTTGGTGGTAGGACGTAGGAGTGATCGAGGTGCGGTACTGGTACTTATTCTGATCATCGTCAACTTTTGATCGTGCTTTTGTGTCACGACGAGCAGACCAAAAGCAATCGTGACTTGATGTTCCAGGACCAGGACAGATCGATTTGGTGATATAGCTTTACTGTCCTTTTTAAGGGATTTTTTTAAAAAGCTTATATTTTCGAGGATCTTGGAAATAGAAGAAAGATAAAGAGGAACGCTTTTAGCTTGATTTTTCTTTAAGCTACCCAATGCAATAGGTATGTTTATAGGTCTATGTAGAATGAAAGTGTGTGGGGTGGGGATTGATGGGCTAAATCACTAGTTGAACATGAACTTGATGAGAACATAAAAAATAACTTGGAAAGCGGAATAGACCTGTTACCGCATTGTTGGAAGAGTCGTTTACAGGCATGATAGGCAACTTGCATTGAAATTAAAGTAGAAAACGCAACAAGCGAGGCCTAAGTCCATTTGGCATAATTAAGTTGAATAGTCACGTCACCTAGCTATAACACTAAAAAATAGTGGTCAAGTGGTGCCGTCAGAAAGTATGGATTAAACTCAGTGTCCAATTACGATTATAATGAAATGGACTAGATTGGATGCATTAGACTTACTGTTGGTGTGAGGAAAATTCCAGATCCTATAATCGAACCGACGATTATAGTGACTCCATTGACAAGTGTGACATTCCGCTTTAGTTCGATCTTTTCATCGTTTTTCATCTCAATTTTCTGGCCAGGGCTCAGATTTTCTAATTCATGTTGTTGCAGACCCTTTGTTTCTTCTGGATCGTCACCTCGCGTCTTCGTCAAATCGTACCCTTTCCTGTTCTTCATTTTGATCTATAAGAAACCAGATCAGATTTCAGTTTAAACTTCAAACCACAGATTTTGCTGTTACACATGCCTTCAGCTAAGCTTAATTGGTACATGTATGGTAGTAAAATGTAGTTGCATGCACAAAATTCTCAACGCAATTCTACCTTAAGCGTATTATGTTGGTAGGTGTATGATTTCTATCGGTATGCGAAAACAATTATGCTGCGATAGAATGGATCTTTAAATGCTTAACTGAAATTGCCAAGGCTTCTGCATTAAAAGGGAAGGGAAACTCTGAGTACCCGTCTTCGTAATCCGAAACAGATTTTAATTACAATATCTTCTACCCTTATCGATTTGCAAGCATTCTCTGACTGACAGTTAACTAAAGCGGCCGGTATAGGTATCAAGGAAAGTTTTTGCATACAATTATGCAGACTTAATAACGACTTACGACTTGTTCATGGGTTCAAGTTGCAAAATAGCATTAGTCGATTAGTGATTGTAATGAATGCATGAAGGAAATCGGATACATATTTTTATTGGGCATGCATTATTTTCCATACCACTTCTTGCCCTTGAATCTATTTACAATTTAATAAACTATAAACCTACAGAAAACCAAAAGTTTATTTTAAAAGTTTATTACAATTAACATAAAGCATTGCCTACAAGTCACGACTCAGCTTTCAATGGTAAATTATCATTGGTAATAACTAATAAGTTTATTTAGCAGGATTGTTGGTTAAGAAGGTTGAATGCAATTCGAAATGACCATATTTGTGAAATTGTGATATGCTACTTCCATGCATATGCAACTTTAAATTAAGTGACCTCATGGCCTCTCGCCTGCAAGTAGTTTTCTATTAAAACTAAATGTAATAAAAACCAATACCATTTTCTTGTAACTTTTTAGAGTAAAGGGCTCTTAAATAACAATCTACTTGATTGTGACTTGTGACAAAGTTATATGCAAAAATGACTTTAACCATACACCGATTACCAATGCTCACCTTGCTTCACAATAAACGAAAGACAGAATCAAAATTAAAATCAACAAATAAAACTATTGTAATAGTGACACATTACAAGTACAGGATGCAAAGCAGATTTAAAATGTAAAATGAGACGCTTAGGGCGTTACGTAAAATACTACCTATCAGCTTCGGTTTTGGTAATTTAAAGCCATTTTAAATAGTCGAATCGTAGCACTTCGCGACCTGTGGTCTTAGATGATTTCTAAATATGTTTATTAATCTATTAGCTAATTCCAGCATACTTAACTCCACATCGACAGGACACAAAAGTAAGATCATGTTCCTGCTCATGGATGGCTAGGCCATTGTCTTATTCAAGGTAAGTCGTGCAAGTTTAAACAACGTTAGTAGGTTTATGAGGTGAGGATTCGATAGACTGAATAATGTTTAATTCATTTTTGATGCAATTGCAGTTAACTTTACAGGAGACTACAGATTAAGATTGTAGTAGATGAACCAAAACCGTCCAATGATGTTTAAGTTTGGGCATATATATAATTGCGTTGCATATTTTTTGTAAATAATTGGATACCAAATAAAATATTATAATGCATGCATTGCACATCTTTTACATACTGCTTTTGCTTACAAATCATCAAACCCAAGTTTAAACCCTAGTATTTAAATTTAAACCCGTTCAGCATCTTCATCATCATCATTATACTATTGTAATGTTGAGTTAACCCCATTAGAGAAATTCAATTAGCTAGCTAATGAGTTCAAATTGGATTACACAGCCCAATCGTCCATGTCAAAATATAATCCGACTCATCATTTAATTGAAATCTGGGTCACCGATTAGTAAATGTATGTATTCGATTGGAATGAGAAAAATGCAACTCCAAATTTGATAAACGTTAAACGTGCAGATGATGCATACAAATTGTTATCTAATCTTATAAATCTGTTAATGATTATGATACAATCAATCCTACAAAAAAAACTAACCTCGTTCTTCTTAGTTAAGTCTGTTTACATGATCTAGTAAGTCAAGCACATCAAATTATTTAAATTCCAGCAATCATGACAGCTTTATATTTGTCAGAATGTCAGTTTTGTGCGACAATGCCAAACCTAATTTTAATACAAAGAGGATTTATCACAAACTATAATTTATGAGCAGTTAAGCTAAATATCGTATTAATACGGTTTAATTCCCCCTTTAATAGTTTCCTCCTCTAAATTCCCCTGCCTTTTATCATTAAAATGTATTTTTTATTTATTTTTTATTCCAAAACAATAATTCCCCAGAGACATTTAAATCAGAAATACGGTACTCCGACCGAACTCAGTGTGGAGTTGTCTATCTATAGTCCACAGAGAAAGTGGTGATGATGATCCATCTAAATAAACGGTCTCTCTCGCTCTACTTTCATACAATGATAAACTTGCGTCAGAAATGGAATTCTATTACTTTCTCTTGAAATACCGTTCTCAAAATCACGACAATTATAGATACGACTACAAAAATCTTTTAAAATATACTTCAAAACTTGTCTTCTTATCTTTTCTCCATGAAAAATTAAATGATTACCTTCAAATGGATCCAATGAGTACGTTAAGTTCTTTTTTAGCTTAGCACCACAAGGAATGCACACAGTTAAGTCAATTTATACCGGCAAATCCTAAGGGTTTGGTTATCAATTGTAATCGTAAATGCAAAATATTCTACATGCTCTCCAGCATAATGCAGCTCACACACACACACTTGAAATACAGCGTGTTCGTCTGCTAAAAATGCGGGCTGCGATCTCGTGTTGCAGTAAGTCAAGTTACAGAGTACAATACAATATCGTGCACGCAACAAAACGGACAACTACTCCAACGAGAACGACTCATTATTAGCTTAGTTAATGCCATTTCCTAGTAATCCTGATAACTTCCTTTCCGCAGAATATTAACGATAACTGAGCTCATCCGTAAAACCCAACCAAAACCACAACATCCACTAGCCAAGCTCCAATCCAATAACCTGTTCACCAAAATCTATAACTGTCAATGTCCATTAACTACGCTCGATGCAGCAATGGTCTATATTAATTCCATGCCTCGTTTAACCTAAGTTAGCTGACAAGGGGAAAAGTGGCATATTTCTAGTCTTACTATTGACCCCCTAAATATTCTATAGAAGTTTGCAGCTCATTCTCATTAAATAATCATTTTGATACAGCAACAGTCAGTGGTTTATGCAGACATTTTTAATACAGAAGATAAGGTAAAACTGAGAATAAATAAATAGCCACACTAATTAATATGAAGGTCTTGTAATCTCCTTAAACATATTGCAATTGCAAACTGCAATAAATAAATCTAAACCTAATTTTATTAAATATACTTCAAATGATAATGATAAAAGCATCCGATCCAACCAAGTAGTACGGATTGGATATTGGATTGAGTTGAACATGCTATTTTTGGAGTGTTTGATTTACTAATGCTACCAAAAATGACACTCACTGAACACTGAAGAGGCTGAATGAATGAATGAAGGATCGATAGTTGAGCTTAAGTTTAACTTAATTGCACAAATGCAAAATAAATGTGTATGTTGTAGGCAAATTGTCACTTACTTAACTAGACTTTGTGTCAACGGATGGGATTCCCCTTATACTAGTGCACTATCTAGCTAGCACTGATTATGCACTGATGCATGCAATTCACTTCATCAGCAAGAGCTAAAATGCAGACAAAACTTTTTAGTTTTTTGTGATTAAATTGATTCAGTAGAATATAATCTGCCTTTTATATCCAAAATTGAACACCAAATCCCACACCATGCTGTCTTTCCTGCGTGCCATAGTATCCAAATGCAGAATGACGAGCACAGCATGCATGAATTCGAAACTAGGTATATGGCAAAAAACTCTCTTTCGTGCGGTGGTGTAGTAATGCACTTCAAAGGTTTCATCATGCTTTTTCGTTGGATTTCTACTAACTAAGCATTTATTTGGTAATCATGTCATGTCTTCTACACCAAACTTCATGAGCACATTAGCTAGGTTCTAGCTCTAGCTCTTGAGCACATGGACTACTAATAATACCTTCCGGCAGAAAATACTAGACGCACTCTATGCACCTAAAATAACTGGCAACTGGAGCATGAAACAATAAGTATAAGTCGGGATTTTATTTTATGCGAACATACAGATACAGCATACAGCTCGATCGAGCTCCACTTCCACACCGGATAGATACATAAATGTAAAGTAAAAGGCCTAGAAGGAGCCCCGAATACGGGGAGTTGGATCATAAAAAACTATACCTTTCCGGTAACTTCGGTTAGCTCTTTTTGATTGTAAGTGAACGAAGGGGAAAGTAAGTGTGGGCTAGTTGTAATTTAGGTACCATTTTGGTCTACTTGCATTGCATGTAGTTTCAGCTGTCATTGTCTACCGATTTCCAGACAAGACAAGGGCCAGGGCCAGTTCTTTCCTGCCCAAATCGCTTGGGTGTTTTAGTTAATTGCATTGGCTGTTAGCACTTCAGTTAATTTTAGTTATATGCCCGATGAACTCGTGTATTTACTAATATATATTCTATAATTAATCCGCCCATTTCCTTGCTTTTCATAGGAAGCTTCTTGCTTCGATTCGACGGACTATGAGACGTACTCTGTGCAGGCAATTAAATTTACATCAGCTCAGTACTACCCAACCTAATTTTTATTGTTTTTTGTTTTAATTTCTCTAACTATTTGGCATTCATTCACTTCACATCCGCTTACCTATTGCTGTAATTAATTGCAGTATAATCTCAAATACCCTAACTCCGTCTGCAGTCACATCCTATGCTTCAAAGCACTCTACCAATTAGTGAATTAGTCTCATTCTCATTCAGCTTCAGCTTCAGCCAGCCATGCATGATGCGTTGATAATTCTAGGTTTGGTCAAGGACCATGGTATGCATACTTAATACTTAAATACTTACCCTTTTTCTCCTTTCGATAGAGGATTCGGATGGCGATTGATGCTATGATGTAAAGATGGCTTTTAGATGTTTATTAGAAATATGAATTCGCTTTTAGAGTACTGAAGAGTAAATGGCAATATTTGTGCTTTCCAGGTTGCTGTAGGTGGGTCGCCCTTCGTTGAGTGGTTTACAAGATGAGAAAGCAGTTTAGCAGTAGTATATGACGCTAAAAACAAAGAAAAATTGTTTATACAAGTTCTTAACAGAGTTTAACAGCTCAAACTAAAAACTATTGTGACTTTAGACTGAATGAAGTTCGAGGTATATTCTAAAGTCCAAAAATTAAGTATGAAATTGAAAATATTGTACCTCTTCTTCTAAAATATACAAAAACCTAAAACGGAAAGAAACTACCTTACTTAGCTATATCTACCTAACCTACCTACATCGGAGGCAAAATATAATTTCACTATCGGTTTCGAAGACGCTACCAGATACTGGAAGATTTCAGACAAAAAAAAAGCAGATTTATAGCTTAAAGGTGGATTTTTAGGGCCATCCAGAAGATCAACTGGTGGGTGCTGTTTCTTGAAGACTCTGTGAAGCACTGGGATACTTCTTATAGTTGTTCTTGGAAATCATCACTCGATTCATATCATTTTAGTCGTGTCTATCCGCAATTCACAGCACCCCGCAGGGTCAATATGTATTCTCTGTGAATGCATGGAGTTTAGCTCGCTTCCAATACAATGCAACTAAACTTGCTTTTGGGTTCCAAAAGCTCTACTAAGACTAAAATCTACAATGTTAATCCAATATCTGTGTACCAAAAGGTCGGAGGAACTCAAACTCGGACTTCTCACAGAGTGAGACGGCGTTATTTTACTTCTACTTTGTTTAACTTTAATGGGATTAAACCTATCATTGAGATATTGGCTTCACTTTAAGAATTAAACCCAATATAGAATTTTAAAATGAGAAAATAAGATGGAAATAATACCACGGACTTTGTCAAGCCAATGAACGTTTTTCGATACGGGATTCTCGCTCTTTAAAATTGTTTTTGGGTTAATTATTCATTATTAGAGCAAACAAAATTATGACCGGCTTTTAGTCAGGGGACGTCGCTAGTATTATTATTTTCAGAATTAAAAAGCCATTTACCAAAGTAAGTTACGAACATCTACACTAACTGTATACATACACACGCAACAGAAAACTCCTACTCCATGCCTACTAATCTCTTATAATTACTCTTAAGTTAAATAGGTATGCTCTTTGCACACTTAATATGATCTTAAAAAGCACATAAACCTCACAATAAGCCGGCGATATCGATAGGTTTTAGAATCTTTAGTTGAAGTTAACCTAACCAACAATCGCTCCTCTTATCTTGCAAATCCCCTTCCATTCTACATTCCTTTTTTTTAGGTGAGTTTCTTTACTATGAATATCTTGTATTCTTCACGTCAACCTAACTTTAAAACGATAGGCCTAGTGGAAATGGCCTTTTAAAACGGTACGCTGTAGATAACTTTAAACCCAAACCCCGACGATTTAAAAAGTTATGTTGCACAGTAATTGCTGCGTCTAATTAAACAAAACGATGCCCTAGGTAGAAAGTATAGAACGATCCCCTTATTTATAACTGTAAATTTAACTACCGTACTTCCCGTTTTAATTCCTCCCCCGGAATAATTCCCCCTCCGGTTTAATTCCCCCCTACCTTTTCATGTTATAGGTCCTATCTTGTCCATGTTAATAGAATTTCTAATTTTCCCTTCGAAGTAATAAAGCCCCAGGGGAATTAAAACAGGAAATACGGTAAATTAATTCCAAACCTTTTTTTAGCATGAAACAGCCATCGATTAAAGATTATGCATGGACGTTTTAATTCCAGAAACTCCGTGTAAAATGCAAATTTTAAGGCATTCATCACTTCAGAACCCAAAAGGTTGAATTTAAGTAAGTTTGCATGCATCAACTCAAAATCCTTCAAAGCTTTTCGAAAAATGTGTAAGGACGGGCTTTAGAATTCTGAAAAATTGGAAGTGAAATGACCTACACGTATTTCCCGAAATATTGCACCAGGGGCTTTATTATTTGGAAGGAAAAATTAGAAATTCTATTAGCATGGGCAAGATAGGACATTTTTAACATGTGAAAGATAGTGGGGCATTATACCGGGGGAGGAATTATTTTGGGGGAGGCATTATTTTGTGAAATACGGTAAATTATAGACCCTTTTTTCCAAATCTCTGGCAAGATGTGACCGTTCCTTCATGGAATTTTGTGCTGCACCGCATTGCCCACCCCAAAGAACCAAAAGTGTGGAGGTAATTCAAGTTAAAGTTGGCAAGAAATTCACCAATTTCCTTCCAAAGTTGTGGAGCAGATGTGCAGCGTTAACAATTTTAAAAGTACCGTATTTCCGGAAATTACTCCCCTGGGTAGTTGAATAATTGGAAGATCAGGATTGCAGGACGCTGGGGGGCCGAAACCGAACATCGAGGTAATTTAGTTTAAATAAAATATATTAATTAAACTATGTCAACAAAAAACCGGAATTTTATGACCCAGGGACATAAACATCTTTAACGTTAGTGTTAGTATCATGGTTAACTTTAACACGGGTCAGATAGGGTCGTGACCTGACCTTTGACCTTGCCTAATCTACTATTTGTTGTATGGATTAGAACCTGTCATACTTTTTGACAATCGGCTTATTCATTATTCTTATTCTCCAAATTTATTCAAGTCGCGACATATAAGCCGCGGTTTACCTATGAAAAAAGAGGTTTTGAAGTATGTTTAACATTGAAGAGATAGGCTTGTTTAACATGGAAAGGATAGCCTGCGGCT
>JAQFZX010001513.1:0-28596 GCA_034682405.1 Hydroisotoma schaefferi | reverse complement strand
GGGCGATTCTAGGTCGGCTTGCGGAAAAATGGGATAGTTTCTACTTTCTTCTATGTTTGTTTTTGCAATATATAAGAAAAATTGTGGGTGTAGCATCTGTCAATCTTAAACGTTCCTTCAAAATGTTGTACAAGAACCTTGCCATGCTATGTTTATTGAAATTATGTTCCATTTTTTGAAAAAGTCAGAATAATAAAAGAAAACTATATTATGAACTACAACATGTACCTATTTACTATTAATTATTGAGGTTTGCACTCAAAGGTGTGTCAACTTCGTAGACTTTCCGTATTATTTGATCAAGTAATTTTTACGTTTAATGGTGAACTCATGATAAAATCGGTTGATGGGATTTAATGATTGGAAGTATCACGAGTGATTGAAATGTCGCTTGAATTGGACTATTCCTGCTAGAGTGGTACTGTTACAGCGTTGACAGTAGAATCGTAGCAGTAAAGTAGTAGGTCGTGCACAGTGCACAGTAGCACAGTAGTGGGGGTCCGTTTCGGTTTCAGTCAGCAAAAGATTAATTTTTGTTATTGGAGACATCAATTTGAGATGCAGATGCAGCTAATGAATCTATTATACTTGTCATTTAATATAAACCACTTTTATTTTAGTATGTCGTGAAATTATGCAATTGTTTTCCAATTTTTCCGTTTAATTTAGATAATTGATCAGATCACTTCTGTATTTGTCTAAGCATCGAAATCGAAACATAAGACAAGCCATAAGTAGAATGTTGAGCCGTATACGCTGCACTAAAGTAGTAAGGCAAGGACTGCATATTTAAACGGAGAGAAAGCTTAAATAGTAGCTGAGCAAGGTTATGTAAATGAGTGAAAGTGAAAGGAGCTAAACAGTTTTGAATAAATATCTGCATAAGTTAATTGGAAAGGAAAGTTAATTTGAATCGTTCTGTCTTTCCGTTGTCTATTTTGCTGTCTCTTTAATTTATTTCCCGTCCTAAAGCAGGGACCAAATGTTTTATGCTTCTGCTGCCAAAATTGACTGCTTGCATAGTTCATCAGTAGTGTGCTAGTTACTATTACTATTAAAACAACTATTATCCCTACTACTACTAACTTTAAAACTTGTAGTTCTGATGTAGTAGGGTTCTATATCTGCTACTAAAACAACTACTACAGCAACTGCTACGAGTACTTCAAATATTACTACTAAAAACACTGCTACTACTTCTGCTACTACTAGCTACTATCCTAATATTTCTAGTAAAAACTCTAAATTACATCCTTAAGCTGAGAGGTTTAGATTAAATTGAGTTGGTTTTGTAGAGATCAAGAGGCTGCAGAAGCAGAGGCTGAAGGCGTTGCGTTGTGGGGAAGATTTACTTGTGAAAGTCCCCAGGGATTTTTCCAATTTCGTGGAAAACTCTCATTCATTCATTTATTTTCTGGCAGCCAAAATTAGCTATAGCTTCTTTTCTCTATTGTACTGGCTGTGGAGGCTGTATAGAACGCATTTGTAGTTTTAATAAGTTTAAAGTGCCCATTACGTACATCTGGCCAACTTCCTTGTAATTTATCTTGTCATGTCAGTCAAGAAATGGTTGAACGATAGAAATTACACTGCATTTTACATTAAACAATTCAGTAGTTTGCTACCGTGCTAATATTTTCAAGTTTTAAAATACTGATTCCAAAAAAGAGAGAAATCACCCAATAATATACTGTTGTGAATTAGTTTACAACTTTTTATGCAGCCCCAGTTCACTTTTTCAGCTTTCTTAGTGTTTTATACTTGCCGAATTTTAGAAATTATGGTATTGTACTCTCTTAATCTACATAAAATCAGTACGAGGAGTGTGAAAATGCGTCCAACGTCACAGTAGACAATGGGTATTAATGGGTTTTTATTTGTAAGCAAGGACAACTATAAAGTTGGATAGGAATTCTTAAAAAAAACTTTTCTGGTTTATAGCTAGAAGTAAGGAGAGTCTTAACTATAATCGTAGCATGTTTACCTGACACATTTTTTCTAAGTTATTATCCAACTTTTACCACCCGGTTGGTGAAAGGTTGTTCCTCTTCGTTGCGTTGGCTAAAGGATGGTGTCCCATTGTTCATAGCTAATTGTTCAGCACGTCTGGCCAACAAGAGATTAATTTGCGTTTAAGGAGTGGTCGACCAGGACCAATACATCAGTCCAAGTCGTACGACATAGGATATGGTGCTTACTTGCTTGCTGGTGCTTTTGTATTTGCAAACAGCGAGAAACAAACAAAAGGGAAAGTATACTGGATTTAGGATTACCATTGTTTTTATTTTAGAAATCGGGACGGGAATAAACAAAAGCTTGAAATGAATTATTTAAAAATAGGGAAACTATTGTTGAGTATTTATGTTTGAAGGACTTGCATCGGAAGTTGGGGATTTTTGATGTAAAGTTGGATTTTTTAGTATTGTATTCGGTAGTTTAATTTTCAGGAATTCTGCTCTCTCTCTCGCCAAATTATTTTAAAAGGAGTTTCATCCAAAGGCAGAGGACAATTATTCACTGTATTTTTTTATTTTATTCCCTGGAGAGTTAATTAAAAAATCGACTAACTCGAGGAATATAGAGCGTATTATACTTTCAGGGAATTAAACTAGGAAATACTGAATTTAGCAGCTGATTTTAAAATGAGTCTTATGCAATGTTATACCAAAAACAATTTAAAGATAAGTTAGAGATAAACCAACGAGAACGAAGATAATTGACAAATATTATGGTTTGGCTCGGCTTTAATACCCGGCTTCCGGTTTTCTTATAGAAAATACAGTGCGATTTAACCCGAAATCCCACTGGTCACCCTACCACCACTATTATTATAATGATCAAAATACCTACCTAAATAATATAGTGTGCCCACAGCAAAGGTTTTATGCGAATAAGTAAAGTAAGTAGACACTTTATCCAGGAAAACTCCCGTTTACATTGCTAAACTACGTATTAAAGCTCAGCTACCCGGGCAGGAAAAGTAAGGGCTGATGTTTTGCAATTTTGCCAAGTGCCCTTATCAGGGAACCTCCCATCTCGTGTAAAATTTATTACCTCATCATGTACCATGTCCTCCTGGTATTCAGTTACTTTGCTTATTATTACATACAAGTGGAGGAAAGCTGTTGTACGTAGTTGTACCTAAGTGGTGGCCAAATTTACTCTAACGGGGCTTTGCATATTCGAAAAATCTTGGAGGATATAAATGGCCACGGGGCTTGGACTAGCTAGTATGGGAGGGAGTGTTAGTTGATACTCGAGAGAAAAGTTGAGTCAGTTGGTAGTTATCTTGCCATAGGATTTTGAAATATGGGGACAATATGCGATGACAGATTCGGTTTACTCTTAATACGTGTTCGAAGTATGGGGAAATCTTGCCCATTTCTCATTATTTAATATATGAAGCTTTATTGACTTCGAAGGGTTGGCCTTCCGAACTGTAGAAATAGTTGAGTAAGCTAAAAGGTAGTTTTAGGATCACGGAGAGTAAATAAAATAAATTATTCTCTAAACACAAATTTTAAATTGGAAACGAGCTCCAGTAAACTTAGATAATAGAATGCAAGCTGTTCCGAAATCAATGGTGTGGTTCTGATGGGGTTGGGCTTTTGTTTGGGCTAATAAAGGTGGTGTTTTAGGCTAATAAATAAACTTGAGCTTCATGTACATACGCTCTTTGTGGGTCCTGCTTATCTATCAAAGACATTTACTTCCTTTTACCACATAAAATAGCTTCATAAATAGAGAGAGCTGTTTAGCTGTTTTTACTGTCCTTGATAGCTGCATAGAATTGAGTTGTGACATAATGAATCAGTTACAGGAAAAAATACTCCAAAAGGAGAATTTGTATCCCTTGATTTTACCACGGTCACTCACGGTTGATACTAAAATTAGATATCCAATCAGTAAAATAAAATGATTACGGATTTTATGCTACGAACCTCCCATACATGTAAAAGCATACCAGACGTTGACTCGTTAAATAAGTGGACAAAGGGAACATTAATAAAAGTGTATAAAAAGGAACAATCTGTCACCGGAAGAAATAATGCGTTTAACGCCAATAAATTGTCACAAATTCTTTACTACTGCAGAATAGGAATAAGACAGGCAAAGTATCACTTCTATGGTATGAATGTGGATGCAAAGAAAATACAAGCACCTTGACTAATGTTAGTTTCCGTATCTGAGTTTTGTACATGTATTGTTACTGATAAACTCAAATAATACTATTTTAGGGATACAAAAGGAACTGACAATAGTTGGTCCTTGGAGCAGGCAACTTTAGCATTAAGTAAACAAAAATCTGGGCACCTATCCCATTAGTGAATATACGTATGTCCCATGATGAAAAATGGCAAACAGTTTGCAAGATAAATTGGAGGAATTATTCAATTGTTTAATTAAAAGATTCCCATTCATCGAGATCGAGGAAATGGAATACTTTTGGACGGAAAAGTTTACTTTTCCCCTACCTATGCGATCTGTATATAGTTTCCATTCCTATTGGTACATATTTTATAGTTGACCAGTTTTGCCCATTGTTATTCCAAGATGCTTTATAGTATTTAAGCTTTAAGCTAGGGGTAATAGACAAGCAGGCACTGGGCTATAAATACATCCATAAAATATGTCTTTGGTATATTATAAGGTATTTTATTGTATAGGGAATCCAATCAGAACGGGACCATCTGCTGAGAACAAATGCTCTACTGTTTGTCTTCCATCCTTCCTTAAGTAAATATCATTTGTAACAGGAGGACTTAGAAAGCTTATTCATCCGGGTAAGCAAGCAACGAGGAAACTCAGGAGGATAGAGTAGCAACGTTTGGATGGAAAGTTTTGTCCATTTTATGTTCCAAGACAATGAGAGTTCGTTGGAGTGGAAGGATTTGATTCGTAATGGGACTTTAGTAGGTTGCTAAATATCCAGTTATGTTTTGCCAAGGACGGAAGAATCGAATTGGAAGATGACGGAGGGGGATTAGTAGCAAATGTTGCTTTGTTTGGGCGAATAGGTTTTATATGGAAGAAAGGTTTCTGCAGGAAAAATATCAAGAAATTGTTTGAAAGAATTTATAATTAAATGTCAAAGGTTGGCGAATATTTCGGGGCCAGTGGAATTATTGTAAAGGTCAATTCGATGATGTCTGCAAAGACGATTGGGAAACTTTATTCTGGACAGATTCATTAACTTTCTGTTTTTTTTAATATTTTAATTGTTACAAGGGACGGTTTAATTTGAATACTGTTCAATCTTGGGGATTTTTTTATCTAAGATTTACGATGAAGGAGACTGGATTATTTCTGTGTACTTTAGAAAGATGAAAGTAATGAATATGACAATAATCACAATCACGAATCAGTTTAAATTACTAAAAGAAACCGTTAAATTGTAAATAACTGTACTGGGCACTGCACGAGCACTCCAACTATATAAAAGTAATGAATAGCTAAGAAGTGGTTTTAAATAATCCAAGAAGTGTACTCACTCATGATACCCAGATAATCCAAATATTGGTAAAGTGTTTTAGACATCATATCCTAGGTGAAAGGTAGGATCCATAAAATACTATAAAAGATTCGTAAAAGGAGCCTTACAGCTTGGAAACTTTTAAAGAGTTTTATTAAAGCTTTATGTAGTTTCTGTTTAGTCATTCTACAACTTATATACTATTAATGAAGTTTAAATTCTAAAACTTCTTGTCAATCTGAGGGCTTTATACTGTCAAAAAAATTCAATGCAAGTTCCATAATAGAATTAAATCTTTGAAGATGTAAAAGTTTCCAAGAACATTTAGAAATTGCTTTGAAACAAGTAGGAGGATTCCTGTGATTAATGAAGAGTTTAATAAGTTTGAAAATAAAGCTTAGTGACTCAGAACTGAGATTATGTTTTGAGAGGACAACATTTTTAATCGAAGAGGGCCAAAACTCGGGCTTCTGGTCTGTAACCCGTGTTGAAAAACATCCAGATTCCAGAGTTCTGTACCAAGTGGGTGTTTTTTTCTTTTAGGCTCACACACAAAGCAAGGTTCCCAACTCCCATGGAATAAAACCCTGTACTTTCCCCAACTCCGCTGCAGGACAAACCCCGTCGAACGGCTTTGAATTCAACTTTTTGAACTTTACTAAAGAGTAAGACAAAGGAATGTTAAAAACTCTCATAGAATCTTAAATACTGAATGTTCACTGTTACGTGACGAAGAGATAAGTTTACACTACATATTCATCTACACGAAGCTGTTCATTTACAACTGTGAATGGGCGTAACGTAACATAGCAAAATAAAAAACTCCGACTAGCTACCCGGGTGTAAGTTGAATGGGAAGTGAAAGTTGGGAAGTTTTTGAAACAAAGAAAGAGCTTAGGGCAAGAATGAGAATGAGTTCATTTGATTCAGCCTATTCTTCTTTTTATGTACTCTCCACCTTTTAAGTTTGGGTTGAAGTAGGTATACGTGCGTACTTTTAAGGCAGCTGATTGGTATGATGATTATAAGGACTTGAGGTCTGAGATTCCATCAAATTATGCAGGGATGTATGGCCTAAAACCGTTCTCAGTATCGGAGTGTCTTTGTTCGTCCCCATGAACTTTCAGTGTTTGTCTTGCATGCATACAAGAGGTTTTTAAGACATGTCATTTCAGCCCTTCTCACGTCCATGGAGTTGACATTTGCATAACATTAGTGCCTTAGAAAGAGTCATTACCACCAAATGCACGTGTAGTTAAGGATTGAGAAAGCTTTAACAGAGTGAATGGCTTAATTTTGAAAGGAGGAAAGTATGTACGTGGTTGTGGAACTGTTCTTTAGAAATTCACAAAAGTTCAGTATTCAATATCGTCATTTGTACTCAGAGTTCAGATTTACTTTAAATGAAGTTTAAACAGGCATTGACAATATCTGAGTTTACTAGCTTGCCCTTTGATCTTACATTGCTGCTGGTAATTGACAGTTACAGAAAGTAGATAAGATGAATTAATTGTTTGTCCCTTTGTTTGTTGTTTTAATAATCATCTGCTAACATGTAAATAAATTGTAATCTCATATAAACTTGAATGAGATTGACACTGAAAATGATGCTTGTCTGTTTTACACAGATTTATATTTAGTTCCCTAATAAACTGTCAATTGTACGATAAGAGAAGTTTACAACTGGTTTTCCCTCAATTACAATGGATTGTGTTAAGGAATATCTCGTTACTGTCCAGCGTTAGAAAAAGGTGAAAGTTCTTCCCTGAAGGCTATTCATCTAGATAATTTTAAAAAGGGAAAACAACAGCAATTTTTTATTGTATCGTTTTACAAGATTGAAATTAAAGGTATCCCTTCCACAACTTAAATAAAGCCATTCTTGCTGCTGGCTTGTTTTATTTGCTTATTCGTTGATCCAGACAGATGAAAGCTTGGATGAATGTGGATGGGATTGTTAATTTTTGCTAAAGAAATACAAAGAATATATTAATGGTTACAAGAAGGGAAAAATAATGACAAGAACCCTCGAGGAAACAAGCGAGAACCCTTATTCTCGTTCGTCATTAAAATCGAGGAAAGAATGATTTCAGTCTTGCAAAAAACACAGCGTTTTTACCAGAAATATACTTTGACTGGATTTAAATATCCAAGAGGATAAATTCCTCTACGGGAAATCCTGTTGGTGTTTTGTAAGACATTGTTCGTCTTGGGGTTTGGTTGACTTTCGTAGGATAATCTTGGTATAGTGTTGTCCATAGTTCGTTCGGATTAAATAGGGACGTTTCTTTACTTGACATTTGTCACGAATCAGCATGTTTTTTCTGTTGAATTGGACAAGATTTCTGGAACATACTCTCGTTCTTAAATTGAAGTTTCTCCGGCAGATTTTTATCTTCGTGTTTTTATTTTTTAAGAATTGTCTTTTGCTCGTCGCGTGCATTGTATTATCCTGCATGAGATAGTACCTAAGTAGAAGTAGTGTTTGTAGTAGAAGTAGTACTTGTAGTAGACGTAGCAGTAGTGGTAGTATAGTAAATGTAATATTAATTAAATTACTTGTGACACTGAAAGTTTCATATTTGAAAACAGTTGAGTGTATTACTCTCACAGTAAAGTTGCACAAGTTGAAACGATGTGATTTAGAAATACTTTTATAAATAAGGGAAGAGAGAGTTTTTAATGCTTGTTCAAGCAGGGATATAATAAATTTAGATTAAAGTTTACTGTTTTCCAAAGTTTGTGGATTTTATAAAGTAAATTGTAATAGTTTAAGTTTTAGAAAAATTGGTTATTTTGGATTAATGTTCTAGAGTTTGCTTATGCTCAATCACAATTAAAGATTAATAATCGCATGAAAACATGACAGTAGTAAAATTCGTTAATGAAATAAACCTCCCGGTGAGAAAGTATAATGTAGAAGAATATAATACGAAAATGTTAAAGAACTCAAATCAAATCACTTCTTCCTTATTTGTATTTCAAAACTGTTAGACGCTAAAAGTATTTAATAAAAAATTTATTAACCCTTCGTAAATTCAAACCTAACACGAGAAGAATGGAAGGATATTAAAAATATTCTACACGGTCTAAAATAAACCTCCCCTTTGTTTCTCTTTCTTCAACTTTCTATATTGAATCGCTTGGCTTGAGACTGTGTACATAATGGTTAAAATCAGAATAAAGCCAAGTTTGAGGCTGCTGTGATAATGTAACGAGCTCTGCATGCGTTCAGTTTTCAATTTGCATTCTTCAACAAAATATACCCTCCGCTATGCCTTGTCCATGTAGCTTTCTTAAGACTAGTACCAACCAAGGAAGCCGGGACAACAGGGTAGGAAGGAAGGAACTCAATTGTGTGGAGAAAGATTGTTTCCAGTCGTCTTAAGACTTTGACGAGGAAGAGTGGATTTCTTGGATAAAGAACCAAAACTCTGTGGAAGAAGGAGAGAACAAGAGCTTAACTGATGAGGATGAGGAAGCCTGAGCTTAACGGGGTTTCGTTTAATTCTTCGTGGAAATTGTTACCCCGTTGTACTATTTATGCAGTTGTACATGAACGCTAAATTCGTCAAACCATACACATGTACTTGGTGACGTTTTTTTGTTTTAATTCCTCATTTGTATTGTTCTAATTGGTTTAGTTCGATCGGCTACGGTTATAGCTCTCATCTATTCTTTAAAGTTTCCCTTGCCTTTGACTAGGTATTCCTTATGCTTTGATTCGAAATTAGTTGACCCTAGGATATTTCACTTGCAACTTTCAATGTGTCACAGTCAACAACAGCAATACCTGTTATGAATCTACCAGGTAATATCTAAATATGTTTAAGAAAATATCACAGTACCGTCACCGTAGATGATCGTAATCTTAATAACTCAAACCCAATCGTATTTAGAGTTAATTTGTAATATTTATCTAAGACAGGATATAGTATTTATTTGGCTATTAAAGTGATTCAGTTGATTCAGTTAATTTTTGGACTAACCAATAATGTCCCAGGCGATTTAAAACCAGAAATAAGGTAACTCTTTGCTAGTAACTATCACAAAATACACTAATACATATTTATAACATTTATTACAATGAGATGCTTGAGCTGTTTTGCTTGCAACTCCTCTCCTCTATTTCTAATATGCAGACATCACATGGATGGATAGACGGAAACTTCGTTACTCAGTGTGTTGTATTGTGTAAAGAATTAGGAATTGGGTAAGATGAGCATTCTGACATTAATAGATGCTAAGGAAGATGAGAATGATTGTGTAACTTTTAGCAGAGAAAGTAAGCCTTAACTTTAACCACAGCTAGCCGCAGTGTTGCATTACATTACAGAAACCATCACCGTTTTGGTTGGAGAAACCGCTTTCTTAATCCTCTTACTTGGTCAGGGTTTGTGGTGTTAATGATGAAAGTTTACTGGAGAAGTTTGGCCAAGATTGATACCGTGATTATAAGAGTCTGAAGTTTTATCTCATGATCCTTATGAATAATTCTGGGGTTGCTGCTTGGTTCAATATTGGTATCTGGATAAATTGAGTTAATTTTGGGAAAAGATGTACACGAATATTTTTAATCTTTTGAATAAATAAAATTAGCTAATTCATTATAGGGATTTAAAAGTAGGCCTGATGATATCTGCTCTCTGTTAGTTTCGCTAACCATGAATTTTTTTAATAATTTGCATTGTAGTTTGCAGAAAAAGAAAACTTTGTTGGATCCGTTTAAACTGTTTTATTTTTATGGAAAAAAATTCAATCCATAATATAGATATGAAAGATATTTTTTGGATAGAAATCTAGCATCTTTTTCATTAAAAAATTAGGATTTAGGAAAAGAAATTGATTTCATTCAGACAAGGTTTTGGCTTCTTGAATTTATAAAAGTATTGATGTTATGTATACAGAGTAAAAAGAAGGATTTGGTATTGTGAAATTAACAAAAAACACTTGAAAATTCTCCTCCCTAAATAATGCACGATGCTGTTAGAGAGAGTAAATGTAAAGCCCTTGGTTCCGGTTGGATTGACATCTTCAACTGAAATAATGATCGGATCAGGATTTGTTTTCCTTAATCCAGAACTAGAACAGAAGGAAGTGGAATAAATAATAGGCGAAGAAGGCAAGTCATTAATGATGTAGTAATTAATGATTTTAGAATGAGAAGGATTGAATAGAGGAGTGTTTCTGAAGAGTAGAAAAATCACACACCATGTTCCACAACCCTTGGTTAAAACAATCCCAACTCCGTTCTAGCCTCCCTTTGGTTTTATTGAAATGGAATTTAAACTGAAGTTATAATTAATTACATTTTACATTTCAACACAGAATCTCAGCGATGAACAAGTAACCGCAATTTCAAACCCAAGTAGAATTCTCTAAAGAATCCGGCTTAAAGCTGTCAATATTTTGTAATCTTAAACCTCACCCCTTTCTGGATTTAAGGTATCGATTTTTTTTCTTCTTAAAGTCGCAAATAAACTAGGAGCGATTCTTTCTTTTCAATTCTATCGTTAATGGTCGTTTGGTCTGAATGAATTCTAGGTCTTTGGGGATATCTAAATCTGCTCTGCTTTAGTTTCACTTTCACCGCTATCATACGTATCATCATGCTATGCTTATTGAAGTCTCGGTATTAGAGAATTCAGTAGTAGTAGTAGTGGTAGTCGTAGTAGTAATAGTAGCAGTAGAAGTATTAAAAGTAGGAGTAGTAATAGTAGAAGTGCTTTCATTGTGAGTTGGCCGACTTTGGTTTACTTTCACCCAATCGAGCTTTCTTTCTTCTCCAGTCGGTCGTGAATTCTTCACCCATTTCCCTCTCTTTATTCTCGTCTTGAGCTTTGCTTGTGCTCGTTATCGTCGCCCAGTCATCAATACTTCTTTTCAAATCCGGAAAAAATACTACTTATATCTACGTGGGGTGAAAAATAAATCCTGGAAATAAACCTCCGACTCAGTCCAGCTAGAGAGTTTGTATTACAATTGAGGAATATATATGAGCCTTAACTGACTGCATAGTATAGTGGTAGTAATGTGATATCTGATGTAGGAATGGAGAGATAGATTAGGTGGTTTTACGTAGAGTTTGCTTAAATTTGAAATTTAAATCATAATAAGCAATATCAACAGACAGAATAGTTAAAGTTTATTGATGAGATTTTAATTATCATAATTTAGTTTAGACACATTTTAATAGAACAAAATAGCCAGTGAGAATAACTTAATTTGTTGTACTTTTTCAAGCATCAAATATACTATCTATCAGTACACAAAATATTCAAGGACGTGGCTTTTATACTTTGGAATGCAAACTGGACACAATTCATGCAATATGCAGATAATTGATGAAATGAATGACAATGTATTTATTAGGGTACCAGACTAACCATCGTCATTTCATCGATGCTATGTACATAACGATGTATTGATCGTACTATGAAAAGGGGCACGATTCATTGGTCACGATGCATTGAGGCCCTATGAGTTAGTCACGATGGATAGGCCTGGACCCTATTTATTAGGAGGGTTGATTTAGCTTCGTACAACAATCCCATAGTTAAGAAATCCTGAAGGAAAAACCTACCCAGACATTTGCCTGGTTGTATCATGTCATAAAATATGTATCTTATGAGATCTTTCATTTTTGTCTCATCCATTTCACAAGCGTGAATCCCAATCCGACTACAGCATGAGAACCAAAATCAGTTCGCCGTGTAACTTTCTTCCAGTTGTTAAAATTCAATCTATCCATCTCGAGAAAGGGAGTTAGCTAGGAAAGTATTTCAATTGGAATTGGATTGGAAGTGACACTAGCCAGGAGGGAAATGTACTTAGAGTACAGTTCCCATGCTTCAATGTACAAAGAATGCTATGATGAAAGGATCTCCTCAAAGTTGGATTCATTTTGTAAAATGGAATACTGAAAAGTTTGAAAATTGTTTAAATTTTGCAGTTGTAGAAAATTACTAACACAGGAAATGTTGGGACAATTTGCATGTTATTTTAAACCCCATGTTAATAGAAACTTATTTCACGTTTGCACCAGTCCACAAGCTTTTAAGGGGGACTCTATTCAATTTCTCAAGGGTCAACCTTCCATCATACTAAAAAAGTAAAATCTCGCTCATGCAGTTACAGTTGCCTCCTTAAATTGCAAACTTCCTTCAAATGTATGCCTAATACCCGAACAAATTTGCAAAATAAACAGAAACCAAGGACGTATAAACTACATTTGTAAGCTACGAAAAAACGAAAAACTTTTCTAACTACAGCTATCGATTTCCTCTAAAAAAAGAAGAAACTTTCATCAATCGATGGATCAAGCACACAAGGGAAAGCTTTACGGTTGATAACAAGACAAGAAAGCTTGGGACCCTCCCCCTGAAATTGAAGGAGAGTTGAAGAAAAAAATACGAAGAGTTTGCAAAGTTCCCCGTTTACAATTTGCATGAGAACTTTGTTAACAACAGACAGCAAAGAGAGAGAGAGACAGATAGACACGACATCACATAACGTCTAACTTTGTTATGGTAGGTGGCTTATGGATGAGGATGATAGTTTTAGTTTTTTAGTGAGTTCAGCTGAAACTGGGAGAGGTTTTCTTGACTTTTTGGAAGAATTTTTTGACTTAAGAAGTAGAGATGGATGAAATTCTCTTTTGGACAGATTCCGATCTGTCATATGCATTCTACTCACTCGCTCACTCAGTCGGTAGAGTAGTAGATATAATATAAGCAACTAAAAAACTGGATTCACCGACTTGTAGTGGGAGTATGGAAATAAGCAAAAGGGTGTTTTTTTTCTGGGGAACGCATATTGCCGGATTTTAAGAGTCATCTAAACTTGCGTGGCTATCCCTGCATGTTTCTTGAGCATAGTTTTTTACCATTCCTCTGGAGAAATTGTAAAATCCTTATGAACTGATTAGAACTTGAACGATGGTTATGATTTGTAATTATTTGAGTTAGTTTTTCTACAGTTATGTTTAATTTAAAACTGTGCAGCCAATTATAACCTTAATCACACCGGGAAAGGATCATGTCTGTTTTAATTTTCTGAATCTTATCAATTTTAATGTCATATCATTAGGAAAAACTTCAGAGAGCCAGAATAATAAATCAAAAGGCGTATGAACATTCCCTTCTCAACCTTTAGAGCTTTCTAAGCCATAACGTTATTTACATGTATTCCGTTAACATTATCGATGGACATAGCTAAGTATAGAAAACCTTTTGCTGTTTTATCAAGTAATTACTACTATGTGAATATATATTCTTGTAAGGTTGAAATGTATTTAGTTACTACCTAAAAATGTAGCAATTTTTGATTGAGCAAAGATAAGATAGAAGTTTCATTACTTTCCATCCAAATCTGTAGTAGGATGTTATCTGCACGACGCAGAGGGTATGTCACATAGTTTTCACCCATACCGTATTTTATGTTTTAATTCCCAAAAATAATAAGTTACTGATTGGGTACAATCCGGTATAATTTTCCAACTTCTCCACACTATACTAAGGTATATACAATTTGTTGACAATCTAGTTACCATATTTTTAATTTTTTGGCTTGTCAAAATGATTAACGTGTGTTATTGCAAATTGCAAAAAAAGCTGATCACGCGAAAACAGACGGAATGAGTATACCTTGTATGATATAACAATACAACTTGCATTAATTTAGTTGGGTAAAAAATGTCAATTGAGATTTATCGTTGCAATTAAATGTACATAGCTATCAGAGGTTTTTGTGTTATCTGCTGATAAATCATTACTATCCTTTCCTATGGAAAATTAAATTGATTTTTTTAGAACGAAACAAAGCATTATAAACCCTTTATTGCACTGTCTGCATTAGACGAATTCTTGGTTAGACATTAAACGTGCCAAAGGAAGAGCTCATCATGGGTAATATTTTTTCCTGGGATAATTTACTACTATTTTTATATCTCCTAAAACCTTTTTATAAGCATGGTGTATCGACTTATACAGGAAAGTTCAATATTGTCGTGCTGCTGGTATTGAGCTGTAGCTTAGGCTTAGCGAGTGGAGAAAGTTGGTTTAGAAAAGCTGTGGAAGTAAATTCAGATTCCAATCTTATCCCCGATGGTAGCATTCTCGCTCCTAAAGGTACGAGACTTTCTTGAGGATTTAAACATGCCTAATCCTACTCAAACTGAAACGTAAAACAAGGAAACATTCTGCAAACGCTTGTTTTTGGAGTTGACGTTTTTTAATACTTAAAAAGAGTTTATATTGCGTTTTCTTAAACGTTTTGAAGTAGAGTCAAGCTCAAACTCTGGGAGAATCGTTGGAAGTTATGAAGCTGAAAGAGGGGAATTCCCTTGGATAGTTTCAATCCAGTGGGGAGGTCAACATCGTTGTGGTGGCTTCATTTTTAACTCAGAATGGATTGTCACCGACGTAAAATGTTTCTTCCGACTATGCACCTTTTTGAGTAATATGTTGGATAGAAAATAATTCATTTTCATTTGCAGTTTGCCAGTTGTGCTCGGCGAGCAGTGGACACATATACTATAGTCGCAGGAGAGCATGCTTTCGGGGTTAATGAAGGCAGAGAACAAATACGAAATGTGTCTCTTGTAGTTCCACATCCAAAAGCTGACGGAAGGTAGGTTTATGCTTATTACTCGTCATCATGAGCTGAAATTTTGTGTCAAGTGTCTTTCACAATACAAATTTCTAGCTGTATATTTCTTTAGCCGGACTTTGTTCTTTGTATTCAATAATTAGCTAAGAAAAATCATGAATTCCATTTGCGTTCGGCATTTAGCTAACATTATGGCTAGTGCAGCGTTAGGGTTAGACTCGTGTTTAATGTAAGGAGGATAATATTGAGTTTCACTTCATAAGGACGAGTTTGCTCTTTCAGGGGGTACATACATAATATAGCGTTGATGAAACTGAGCTCCCCGTTGAATTTTGGACTGTACGTTGCTCCAGCGCAACTACCAATTGATGATAGCTTCTCACCCGCTAGTAACTTGGTTTTAGCAGGTTGGGGAGAAACGCTGAATTCTTGCGGTTCAACTTTCTACTCCCCGTCCCTTCGAAAGTCTACTATGGAACTTGCTACGCAAGAGGATTGCCAAGAATCGTGGAAGGTAGTAAATGTAGTTATTGGGGAAAATATCCTATGCGCTGGAACTGATTTTTCCAAACCTTCAAACCTGGACGCTGGGAGTCCTTTGCACTCTGGTTCTACTGTGGTTGGAATGCTGATGACTTGTACGTGTTCTGTTCCAAGCTTTTGAATAAAACATTTTTCTACTGGGTTAGCCTCGGGAATTAGAAATTAAAAATATGCCTGACTATCTTTCCAGTTTTTTGTAATTTCGACGATGGAGCTGACCTTTATGCCAGCATGTCCTATTATTTGGAGTGGATTCTGGAGGTTACGGGTACTCAAGGGCCTACAACAATTACTGCGGGTACGACCACCACTTCTCCCTCGACGACAACCGCATCCGGTAGCACTTTTCAGTGCACGCAGGATGGAGTTTTTGTAGATCCATGCGATTGCGAAATTTTTCACTTTTGTGAATGCCGTCCTGGAACTCCTTGTCGTAGTACGGATTTCATGTGTCAACCTGGACAAATATTCTGTCAAGATTTACTTTATTGCTCGAGTGATGCTTGTACATGTGATACTAGTTCTTGTAAAAGTTAATTACATATTTAGAATAAACTGTTTCGCAGATCTAATTAAATAAAACATCTATTAATCATGCACATTAATAAAAAAACATGGTGTTTTTATTGGTTGATTAAATTATTAAACTAAGAGGAGAACATTGTAAAGACGAACATAACATAACTAGACGGTTTTAATTAGAAATTGTATTAGTAAAGTGAATCACAGACAATGGAAGCACAAATTTTGAGAAAATCCAGATATTATTTATTTTTGTGATGTTAAAATTAATTATGCATGATATCATCTGCATAATACGATTTATACCATTACAATATGCAAAAAATAAAGTAGTGAGCGATAAAATAATTAACGAAGGGAACGATGGAGCAGCAAATGATTTACAAAAAGGAGCTCTCAAGTTATAGTGAAGACTACAATAGTCAGTGTCAATGAGCTATACAACTAGGATGATCGCTGCATGAAATGTGCTGCTTTCTTGTTGTTTTTATAATGATATCAACTCAGCATGTTGTAATTCAGCAGATATTATTGTTGTCCTCTTATCTGCTGACAGATCGTATCTATTCTGTGACAACATTACATTCAGCTTATAATCATAGCCATTTAACTGTCGTTAGTGGATGGTAATGGTAAGGCTGTTTCTTCATTTACCTCATCAATATCACCATAATGGGTAATATTTTATTACAAAACGAATTACAACTATTTTTCTTGTAGGTTCGTTAATTTATTTTTAAATTTTAAATGCCTTTATTTATATAGGAAAGTTTGCAATTGCATTTCTGTTACACTTCAACTTAATACTAGCGAGTGGAGAAAGTTGGATGAAAAGGGGTATAGAAGTAGATTCAGAGTCCAATCTATTTCACGATGGCAGCATAATTCCTGGTACGACAACACTTTCAAGAGGGTTTACCCTGCATTAATACCATTTTTATTACAACTTAGAACGAGGAAAATTCTGCAAACGCATATTTTTTTAGAAAGTTGGTACTGTTTTTTAAAAGGATTTTAAATTGTGATATTTATATTAAGAAGAAGCTAGCCTGAAGGCTGGAAAAATTGTTGGAGGTTATGAAGCTGAAAGAGGGGAATTCCCTTGGATAGTTTCAATCCAATGGGGAGGTCAACATCGTTGTGGGGGCTTCATTGTCAACTCAGAATGGATTGTTAGCGAGGTTAGACAGTTTCTTCCGTTTAGGTACATTCTATGTTTTTACTGGTGTTTTTGGATAAAAGTGATGCAGTTTGATTTATAGTTTGCCAGTTGTGCTCGGCAAGCAGTGGACACATATACTATTATCGCAGGGGAGCATGCTTTAGAAGTTGACGAAGGCAGAGAACAAATACGAAATGTGTCTCTTATTGTACCACATCCAGAAGCTGATGGAAGGTAGGTAGATTTATGCTTATTATTTGCCATGACTAATTACTAGCTTGGTTTTAACTAACAGGCTTTCACTGAAGACATTTCTTTAACAAAGTTTAATTTAACGCTAGGCTGAGGCTTGTGTTTTTACTGTTCAATGTAAGAAGGATAATGTAGAGTTTCGCTTTATTAGGACGAATTTGCTCTTTCAGGGGGTACATACATAATATAGCGTTGATAAAGCTGAGCTCCCCGTTGAACTTTGGACTGTACGTTTCTCCAGCGCAACTACCATTTGATGATAGCTTCTCACCTGCTAGCGATCTGGTTTTTGCAGGTTGGGGTGAAACGCGTAGTGTTTGCTGGACCAATTTCTACTCACCGTCTCTTCTAAAGTCTACAATGGAACTTACCACGCAAGAGGATTGTCAAGAATCGTGGAAGCCAATAAACGTTGTAATTGGGGACGAAATCCTATGCGCTGAAAACGCTTTCTCCAAACCTGCAATGTTGGACTTAGGGAGTCCTTTGCACTCCGGATCTACTGTTGTTGGAGTTCTTAATGAGTGTAAGTTTGCTGGTATAAACCTTTGAAAAGTTGCTTCGGTAATCTGTAGATGATGCATTCAAAATATTTCGTTGAATATCTTTCTAGTTTTCTGTAGTTTCAACGATGGAGCTGATCTTTATGCCAGCATTCCCTATTATTTGGATTGGATCCTTGAAGTTACTGATACTCCAGCACCTACAACAATTGCAGCAAATACGACCACCACAACCCCTTCGAACAACTCTTCCGGTAACACTTTTCGATGTACGCAGGATGGGGTTTTTGTAGATCCATGCAACTGCGAAATTTTCCATTTTTGCGAGTGCAGTCCTGGCACTCCTTGCCGTAGTACGAATTTAATGTGTGAATCTGGACAAGTATTCTGCCAAGATGTGCTTTACTGCTCTAGAGATTCTTGTATCTGTGATACTAGCTCGTGTGATCTTACATTAACCGTGCTTGAATAGGATGCTAAATCATTATAGGATATAATGAATAATACATTTACTGTTCCGCATATTAATAAATAAATAAATCAGAAGCGCAACATGGGATTTTTATTGATTGATTTATAAGCTGAAAAGAGACTAAATTGCCCTTTTTCGTCTTTGAGTTATAAATAGGTAAATCAACTTCTGAACCATTTTAATCACCGATTTCAGTTACGAACATATTTCATTTCAGTTTCAATCTCTTATTATTTGATCTTCTAAAAGTTTGTCAATATGCCTCGTGAAGATAATCTTTTGAACTTAAGTATAAATAAGTTACTGGACGTGCCATGTTCATGCTATTTTTGTTACCAATCCTACGATTTATTTTAGATAGCGAACAATTTATAAAAGCTGCTTACGTATGTGATAAAGTAAAATGTTAATTAAAATACCAAAAGATGTACTTTTATATTTGCCGTGCCTTGATTGGTATAAATTCAGCATGTCAACTCTTTTCTGTTATCTGCTGACAGATGCTATCAATTATCTCCCGAAATAAAATTGACCAATTCCTGCTTTTAAAAATAATAAAGCAAAGTACAGAATAAACCACAGAAGCTGCCAGCCGTCTTGTGCACTCAAAGATCGTTTATTCGTTTATACCTTTTTACTACACACACGGGCTTATTATGGGTCAATATTTTATTATAAAATATGGTTTCCACTTACCAACATGTTTTATGATTCTTTATACAAAATTAATAACATCATGTCTATTGATTTAATACAGGAAAGTTCGTTATTCTCGTACTATTATGCTTCATCTTAGGCCTAGCAAGTGGAGAAAGTTGGTCAGCGAAAGTAGATCCTACCTCCGACCTAAGCCGCGATAGTGGCATTGTCTCTCCTCCTAATGGTGTGAAAGTTTCTTGATTTAAAAATTATTAATCCTATGTTTCCTCCCATTACAACTTGCATCTGGGGAACATTTCGCACACCAAAATTTTACGAAATTGGACCGTTATTAAACGATTTATATGTAATCGTTCATGCTGCCCGTTTGAAATGGTGTTTTCATAATATATTTTTAGTTGAGGCTGGTCAGCACTCTGGAAGAATTGTTGGAAGTTATGAAGCTGAAAGAGGAGAGTTCCCTTGGATAGTTTCGGTCCAATTTGGAGGACAACATCGTTGTGGTGGCTTCATCATCAACTCAGAATGGATTGCTACCAATGTAAAGAGTTTCTTCTGTTTATGTAGATCATGGAAATGTTATGCCTTTTTCTATCACTTTTTAGAAAAAATCTAATTCCTTTTTGTGCAGTTTGCATTTTGTACTCAGCGAGCAGTGGACGCATATACTATAGTCGCAGGAGAGCATGCTTTCGGGGTTAATGAAGGCAGAGAACAAAGACGAAATGTGTCTCTTGTAGTTCCACATCCAGAAGCTGACGGAAGGTATGTTTATGGGCATCATTTGCCATTAGTAAAAAGCTAACTTCAAACAGTGTCAATCAAACTGAATCACGCCTTCGCGTTTAGTAAAAGCGCTTCATGCTATGAGTTTTTTTTATTAGGATGAAATTGCTCTTTCAGGGGGTACATACACAATATTGTTTTGATGAAACTAAGCTCTCCGTTGAATTTTGGACAGTATGTTGCTCCAGCGCGACTACCATTTGATGATAGCTTCTCACCCGCTAGTAACTTGGTTTTAGCAGGTTGGGGAGAAACGCTGAATACTTGCGGTTCAACTTTCTACTCTCCGTCCCTTCGAAAAGCAACATTCCAACTTGTAACTCAAGAGGTTTGCCAAGAATCGTGGAAGGTATCAAATGTAGTTATTGGGGACAATATCCTATGCGCTGGAACTGATTTCTCCAAACCTTCATATGTGGACGCTGGTAGTCCTTTGCACTCTGGTTCTACTGTCGTTGGAATGCTGATGACATGTAAGTTGTTTGTAATTAACGTTGAAACGTTTTTTCTTTAATATATGGCCAGATTCTTGGATAGAAATATAGCGTTGATTGTATTTGCAGTTTTTTGTGATTTCAACAATGGAGCTGACCTTTATGCCAGCATTCCCTATTATTTGGAGTGGATTATGGAGGTTACTGATACTCCAGCACCTACAACCGTTTCAGCGGGTACGACCACCACTCCCTCCTCGACAACATCTTCCGGTAGCACTTTCGAATGTACTCAGGATGGGGTTTTTGCCGATCCCTGCAACTGTGAGCAATTTCACTTCTGTGAATGCATTCCTGACACGCCTTGCCGTAGTACGGATTTTGCATGTCAACCTGGTCAAATATTCTGTCAAGATTTACTTTATTGCTCGAGTGATGCTTGTACCTGTGATACTAGCTCTTGTAAAAGTCAATAACTTATTGGAATTAGCTGATATAATTAAATAAAAGATTGATAATTATGCACATTAATAAATAAATTGGATTTGCAAAATTAAACGTTATCATGCATTGGTTGTTCAGTTCTTAACCTTGAGAGAGAGGAGTATAATACAAAGAACATTTTCATATACCGTATTTTCGGAAAATACTCCCCCGGGGGAGTTAATTTTCAAGGTAAAAATGAAAAAACTTTTAACATGGGGAAGATAGAGCGACTTTTAATTTTTAACATGGAAAGGATAGGGGGATTTTTTTCGAAGGGGGAGTAATTTAGGGGGGGGGGAGTAATTTTCGGAAATAAGGTAGTTACTCGTCTCATCCTTAATAAGTAGCAATTTCATGCTTCAGCTTCAGTTTGAGAAGTAAAAGTACGAAATTGGTGGACCTGAAAGGTGGAATAATTACAAACTTAGTTGTACAGAGTCCAGATTGTATTTGAGTCCACCGTATTGTATTTTGCTGTATTAATTAGGATATCATCTGCATGAACGATCTATAGCTTTACACCACGCAGAAAATTAGGTAGGCAATGAAAATAATTAACATAGGGAACGATGGAGAATCAAATGGTTTTTACAGAACGGAGCTCCCAAGTTGTATGAACTACTATGTCAATTAGGTAGCTTTACGACTACATCGCCGTATGCAATGTACTGCTTTTTTTGTTGTTCCTATAATGATATCGATTACGTGTATTGTAATCCATCAGATCCTTTGATTGCAATTGTGCCTTTAATGGTATCAAATTCAGTAAATTGTGCTCGATCAGATCGTGTTATCTGCTGACAGATCCTGTCAATTCGGTGACAACGTTAAATTGACCACATTCCATGATAACACCTTTTATAAAAGACAGCGCATAGTAGTTTAATAACGAAATAAAGTGAGACAACCATTCCATTGACTGCCACTGTTCGTCCAGACGTTAAAAATAATATCTTATCATGGGTACTATTTTATTGTAAAATATAGTTTCCATTACCACTACTTTTTATACGTATTTTACTGACATTTAAAACAATTAAATTGTATTTATTTATCCAGGAAAGATTGCCGTTATCGCACTACTGTGCTTCAGCTTAGGCCTAGCGAGTGGTGCAGCCGTAGAATTAAATTTAGAGTCGAATTTAAGAAGTGATAGTACCATTATTTCCCCTAAAGGTACATCACTATCTGGATCAATTGTAATTGTAGGAGGCGTAGACTGATTTCATGGCATTCTAAATTATGTTGTAAATTAAATAATATTTCTCAAGTGGAGGAAAGTGGTTCCAACTCTGGGAGAATTGTTGGAGGTTATGAAGCTAGAAAAGGAGACTTCCCTTGGATGGTTTCAATCCAATGGGGAGGACAACACCGTTGTGGTGGCTTTATTGTCAACTCAGAATGGATTGCTACCACTGTAATAGTTTCTAGCATTTAAACTATCGAAAGAGAAAATCTTCAGGTTCATGAGATAAAAATAATTAATTTTGGTTTGCAGTATCAATCGTGTGCTATAAAGGCGGAGGGTGAAGATACATTTACTATTGTAGCTGGGGAGCATGATTTGGGCATTGATGAAGGAACTGAACAAATACGAAATGTTTCTCTTGTTGTTCCACATCCTGAAGCTGATGGCGGGTATGATTATGCTTAGCATTCGTTATATTTAGAAGATGTATCAGTATTTATTAAAAGTATCCTAATCCTGGAGACCTTTTTAAAATCACTCAACGAAAGCTGACCTTCTATGGTTAAAAATGCTCACAGATTAAGCTGGCATTAAATTTGCAACTGGCAATGCTGGTCGTCATTTTACAGAGCAAAAAGGGAGTAATACTTTATGTGTAAACTTAAATGATATTGGAATAAATATTGTTTCAGGACGCATGGGAATAATATCGCTTTGATGAAGCTGAGCTCACCGTTGACTTTCGGACTGCATGTTTCTGGAGCGCAACTACCACTAAATGCTAATTTCAGTTCCGCAGTCAACCTTGTTTATACAGGTTGGGGAGAAACGCTGTATAGTTGCACCTCAACTTTATACTCACCAACCCTACGAAGGACGACTGTACAATCTGTTGGAAATTTGCTTTGTGAAATAGAATTTTGTCCAACTGGAGGTTGTGTATTTGGCGAAGATGTATTATGCACTTCATCATATTTAACAAACTCAAGACCTTCGAATCTGGACGAAGGAAGTCCTTTGCATTCTGGAAATACTGTAGTTGGAGTTATAAGTAGCTGTAAGTTTTATGGAAGTAGGCCTTGAAAATAATTGAGAAATTTCTGCAGTGGAGATGGCTTTTAAAATATTGCATTTCTTTTCCAGGGGTTTGTTTTATGTACTATACCCAAACTTACACAAGCATTCCTTATTTTGTGGACTGGATCCGGGAGGTTACGGGTACACCAGCCCCTTAACCGTTTCAGCGGGTACGACCACCACTCCCTCTTTGACCTCTTCCAATGGCCCACACTTTTTAATTAGGCTGTAAAGCTGATCTGTGATTGAATAAAAAATAAACTTTCTGCATGTTAATAAATGAGCAAGATTTGCAACACAGCGGTTTCATAGGTTAATTATTATTAACCTTTAAAGAGGGTGAAATGTAGATCAAAAGTAGGTTAATGTTCATGCTTTCTATTCATGTCTTTTCAATTAATTCTCACAAAGTATATGGATATGTTCTTAACATTTTATGTCATACTCAACAAATTAGTTATTTCATCCGCCAATTTAGCCATGACAGTTAAAATAGTGGATAAGTTGGACAAGTGAGCGACGGCTTGTAGCCGTTATAAAAAGGGAAGATAATAGTGACGGTAATACTTTATTACAATCTATCATTTGCACGAGCTAACTGATGGTTACACAAAGTAAAAATAAAATACCATACATGGATGCAAAAAACCGTATAATTAACAAAGTGAATTGATTGAGAATGAAATGATTTACATAAAGGAGCTTGAACTGTGTTATAGTGGGAGTACAATTTAAATTAACTTGTATAGCATTGATGATCTCTTTATTTAAAATTCAAGTGATGCACTTTTACATTGGGTGTGTTTTTAACTGCATCAAATTCATTACATCTTACACGATCATATCGAGTTATCTGCTGACAGATCCTGTCAAATCGGTGACAAAATTATATTACCCACATTTCATGATAACACCTTTCATAAAAGACACAGCATACAGTGTAGATTTTAATAACGAAACAAATTTTATACAACCATTCCACTGACTGTCACTGTTCATTTAGACGTTATTGTTCATATCACACGCACCGAAAGGACTCATAATGGGTAATATTTTATTGCAAAAGAGCGCATATTGCATATTGCATTTCCAGTACATCTACCTATGTATTTTAGTAAAACATTTAAAGAATTAAGAAGGATTTATTAAAACAGGAATGATTGCCGTTGTCGTGCTATTGTGCTTCAGCTTAGGCCTAGCGAATGGAGCGGTTAAAAAGGCCGTAGAAGTAGATTCAGAATCGAATTTAAGTAGTGATAGTACCATTCTATTCCGTAAAGGTACATCACTATCTTTATAAATCCAAGATCCTCTTATTATATGAAGCGTAGACGGATTTCCTGGTATTTTAAATGGTAGTGTGTTGTAAATTAAATAATATTTCTCCAGTCGAGGAAAGTCGTTCCAACTCTGGAAGAATTGTTGGAGGTTATGAAGCTGAAAGAGGGGAGTTCCCTTGGATAGTTTC
Source organism: Hydroisotoma schaefferi (assembly GCA_034682405.1). Taxonomy (NCBI): domain Eukaryota; kingdom Metazoa; phylum Arthropoda; class Collembola; order Entomobryomorpha; family Isotomidae; genus Hydroisotoma; species Hydroisotoma schaefferi. The sequence goes on along the minus strand of JAQFZX010001513.1, from coordinate 3,960 downwards.
AGTCCAGTGGGGAGGTCAACATCGTTGTGGGGGCTTCATTGTAAATTCAGAATGGATTGCTACCAATGTAAAGAGAATTTAGCTGCTTTAATCATACGAATAATTATCGGATGGTTCATCTTCATGATATAAAAATAATTAATTTTGGTTTGCAGTATCACAGTTGTGTTCTACCGGCATCGGGTACATTTACTATTGTAGCTGGGGAGCACAGTTTGGGCATTGATGAAGGCAGGGAACAAAGACGAAATGTTTCTCTTGTTGTTCCACATCCTGGAGCTGTATCGGGCAAGTATGTTTATTCTTCGCAAGGATTTTTTACCCGTATTTGTAAAAAGTATTGCCTTTTCCTGGACAGCTTTTAACTATCATGTTCAACCAAAATTGACCTTCTATGGTTAACAAAATACTCAAAGATAAAGCTGGCATTACATTTGCATTGCATCCCACGTCATGTCAAAGTCATGACAAAGTTACTCGCCATTTTCCAGAGGAAAAAGGCCATAATACTTAGCAAATACAATTCTACTAAATACTTCTGTTTCAGGCCGTTTCAGAACAATATATCTTTGATGAAGCTGAGCTCCCCTTTGAATTTCGGACCTTACGTTTTGGCAGCTCAGCTACCATTGGATTCGAGTTTCTCGCCCTCGCTCAATCTTGTTTTTACAGGTTGGGGAGAAACCCTGAATACTTGTGGCTCAACTTTCTACTCACCGACCCTACGAAGGTCTACTATACAACTGGCTTCAAGGGAGGTTTGTAGAAATGAATGGAGTGCAAATGGGGCTATAATTGGAGACGATATGTTATGCGCTGGAACAACTTTCTCAAAACCTTCCAGTCTAGACCAAGGGAGTCCTTTGCATTCGGGAAATACCGTAGTTGGAGTTGTAACTAATTGTAAGTTTATGGAAGAAGTATGATATTTAGGAACTTTCTGTATTAGCGATGACTTTAAAAGGGTCATGTTTTTTCTAGGGTTTTGTAATTTATATGACGGAGCCGACCTTTATGCCAGCATTCCCTATTTTGTGGACTGGATCCGGGAGGTTACGGATACTCCAGCTCCTTCAACTGTTTCAGCGAGTACATCCACCACTCCCTCCTCGACAACATCTTCCGGTAGCACTTTCGAATGTACTCAGGATGGGGTTTTTGTCGATCCCTGCAACTGTCAGATATTTCACTTCTGTGAATGCATTCCTGACACGCCTTGCCGTAGTACGGATTTTTCCTGTCAACCTGGTCAAATATTCTGTCAAGATTTACTTTATTGCTCGAGTGATGCTTGTACCTGTGATACTAGCTCTTGTAAAAGTAATTAAACTACGAATTATGGTCCAGTCAGCGTATAATTAAGATCGGTAATTACCATCCTCTTTGCTGTCAAATTAAAATAAAATCTATGTAAGTATTCGCTTACGAGAAACTCTTCACTTTTTATTGATCAGAATTTAAAATGACTCAACAGCTCATGCAATTCTGATCTAAATATATTTCCATCTAAAAAAGAACAATAAGGATATGAAATCGGGATTTCAAAAGGGGATGAATGAATACGCCAATACTTCAGTTATTCAATCCAACTCCGATCTAATATTCCATGATAATGCATCCAGTTTCACTTAATCTTAAAGTCAGTCGCTTTCTTATGACGGAACATTCTGTTTAAGAGCATTTACCCTGCATGAAATGCAACGTCAACCATACTTGCCTTAAATTAAACAAATAGCAATCACGCGTTTCTGGCAGGTTCGAAATAAGATTTTGCTATAATTTGGTTGAAAATATTAATATAAATTTGTGAAGAATTGAGTTTCGCTGGCTTATATTTAAAGTGAACATTACAACCTTGCAAGAAAACATATTTATTTAATGAATTATTGGTACATACATTCCAAAATCTTGATAATACTTTAGTAAGCAGCAATAAAAGCTTCGAAAGCACTATGCTGGTTTCCCTGATGAATTCTATCAAACTGTCCTTGCCACCTGAGTCCAAACTGATTCAAACTATTCCTATCATTATCCCAGATTGACTTGGTCTGAATCTCCATCCACGCCTTGTACGGTCTCCCCTGTCCTTTTGATTCCAAATGTCTATCCAACTCTCCTAGATTTCGTACAAAAGCACCCTTAAAAGACGGACCATCCCCTCCACAATCCCCATTCCCACATCCATTCTCCGTAAGGATACGCGCTGGACAAGGGACAAGCGGAGAACAGTTTAAAACAGCGTCCGCGATATTCCTCGCTTCAGTCAAGTACTTCTCGTCCCCTGTGCCTTTATTGAGCTCTACAAGTCCTCCTATTATCACCCCTTGATTGTACGACCAAGCGTTCTGTCCATTGTTTATGCAGTCATCGTTCAGCCCATCATTAATGAGGTTATCCCTGTTGATCAACCCAATAGCCCTGAACCAATCCCAGACTTCGATAGCCTGCCGTAAAAACTTGGTATCACCTGGGATTCGGTTATGCAGAGCTGCCGCTAACTTGATGAATAATTCGTTAGCAATGGCAGCTTTGTACTTTTTCTCGGTAGACCACCACACCCCGCCCCCGCATACACCATCGCTATAGCTGTAGCTGTAGTCTGAGTCAATCTGAGCCATGTCCAAGTACTTCCGGTCCCCTGTAAGGTCATAGGCACCCACCCAGGCCAGTCCCCACCAGAGGGTATCGTCAATATATTCGTTTGTGTAGTTCCCACCCTGCTTATTCTTGTTCCTTTCGTAGACCTCGTCAATCATGTAGCGATAGTTGGTATTGCCTGTGAGCTTGATGTAGTCTATTATGGCAGTAACACAGTTGGCCCCGGTCCACCATCCCCAGACGGAGAGGTCGGGATCATACAGTTGCATAAGAGCTAGAGCTGCAGCGTCGATTTCCCTCTCAGCGTTCACAGTTGACCTTGCCCAAGGGGAACAAGCGATGTCATCTCTGTCTCCGGCTTTTCCACACACTCGCAGCGCTCCTAGTTGCCTTTCAGATGGATTGTCAACGTTGAACATTTTGGTTTTAGTGGACTGTTGGCCAGCAGGGATTGTGGTCCTTCCGAGGGGACCTACCCATGAGGATCCTCCGTTCCAGGATCTGTCGATCCAGATTTCGTCAGATTGTTGTCCCCCGCTTAGTTCTCCCCATCCCATGTTATCCCCGTCGGAGATGAATAGTTGGATCTGTCGCCCAAATAGCTGAGCGGATACGGAAAGTCGGGAGTTGACCGCTTGGGAGGAATCACGCTCGTCGCAATAAGTATTGCAGATCTGAGCTGAGCATGTGCTTAGCACGATCGCAAGAAAAATGTAGGACAGTAGATTCTTCATGTTTGTCATTTTCTTTAAGTCCTATAGGTAGAAAATGGGATCTTAAGATAGGTAAGTTTCACCTTTGGGAACTCCAAAAATAAGATATTAGGCCGAGTATTAACTCAGCAGTAATGGAATGGAAATGGAAATGGAAAATTCCTAATCGTGTCAATGTGGCCGAACTGAGTGCAAATTGTGAACGTGTTCTAATTGCAAAAAGTTGATTGATGATGAAGTGATTGATCAAATGACAGTACAATCAATTACTTTTTATCTAACGGTGACGGTGTATCTCAGCCGGGCTGTTATTAATTCTGATCAATTTTACCGAGTTGGGGCTACTATTCCAAATGCAATGCTACTCTGAAAAGGATTTATTTCGAACAGATAGAAATTGTTGTTGTTGTTGACAGAGTTTTGTGTGGTAAAATGATAGCAATCTAGCAGAACACGGTGACACGACCCTTACGAGCTTCTGATCTGAATAATTGAATAATACATCAATCAATAATTCAATATTGAAACCAACACTATGTAGATGAACCTGTTGAATCCGACTTACTGATACAACCGTCAGTCAGGTGCCAAGACCCAATAAATAGATGCCTCGAGCCAATAAATAGATCCCTCGAGGTACCAGTAAATC
>JAQFZX010001512.1:0-28599 GCA_034682405.1 Hydroisotoma schaefferi | reverse complement strand
CCTAAGTTTAAAACTTCTATGAATTCAATGGGGCCAAAGTACTTAAACTATATCTTTTCTTAGAAAAATTATTCTGTGTAAGAGCAGCTTATGAAATACTGAAATACAGCTTAAGAAACTGTCATTACACTATGGCGTTACGTGTAAATTACTGTAAGATCAATTAAAATTGCTGATTTTAATAAAAAGGTTTACATTAACGTCCAGATTGATTTATGGGAAAATCCCGATACAGATTGTCAGTAAATGTGTCGAACCTTTACTTGTTGAAAAGTGATGCACTGCATTGGCAGAGTATAGTGTTGACGCGTTTGTACTGAGCACTGACTGTCAGTTTCCCTATATTATACGCATCATCATTCGTGCAAAAGCATGACTAATCCGTAATATAGACGGTGGTGCGGGGATCAAAATGTAAACCAAGACGTTTCAAATAAAATTACTTTAAACACCTTTTCGTACTACTTTCTGTAAGATTCTAGTTGGCTAGCATTTGTTTCCCTAAGACTTTTCTGTACTGCACTACACAACGCAACACAATCAAGATTTTATTCACATGGTTTATGTAATCTGATGGTTTGCAGTTTGCATGATACTTTTGAGATTTAAGCAAATGAGAGTGTGCATATGTATAGGTCATTAATTAGTTGTTGATCGTCGTAATTAATGCCCTTGCTTTTAAGAAGACGGTCAAAGTTAGTGTACCTGTATGTACTGGCAATTACACAATCCAAAAATGGAATCTGAATTGCTTAAGGATGCGTGCTTCATGGCTAAAAATAATACGGAAACTTACCTAACCTGTGACCAATTTGTGGAACATTTACCCGTTTGCGTTACCTTGATGCTGAACCTGAACCTGATATTGATCTCTGTGATAGAAGCGAAAAGAAGTTCCAAATTTTATGAAATCCCTATAGGAGTAATTCACCACTTCAGAATATCATTCTTTAAAATGGTTCAAGACCATTAATGAAGGAAATATTCAATGCTTCGATTATGTATGAATCCCAGATTTAGATAAAGTGCATTATTGTTGATCACTTGAACCTTGTGTAGTACGACCAATTGCCTTTTATCACATCATCTTATCATGAATAAATTAAACGATATCTTCAAATAAAACATTCTGAAAAGGAGTTGCTGATTTTAAGCGTAATGAATTTATCGATTTCAGCTACGGTTCACATATTTTAATATTAAGTGTTCCCTTACTGTGCCCATTCTAATGGAACTTCGTCAATATGCTTAGATGGCTATCACCGTTCCTTCTTGAAGCAAATATATAATTTTCTAATCATGAAGCAATTAAATTAATTCTATTGAGATTGAAGCTGAATTGAAACAGACATAAAATTCATGAGATGTAAAAAATATCAACAACTCAGCAAACTCAGATTAGACTATAAAATATGATCAGAGTATGAGTAATTAAAAGTAAATTTTTTGATGCCTTAATTTCATTACAAGTCATTCCGAAGCCAAATCTAAATATATTACTGAATTTGTAGAAAAATTCTTATTAGCCTAAGAACGTTCATCCGGAGCGGTTGCAGGAGTAAAAATTAATTTCTGAGTTTTCTTTTTCAGTTAATATTTTTGGAACCCTCAGACTTGGTTGTAATTGTTTGATTTGTTGTACATTATCATATCATGTCGTGAGCCCAAATATTCGTTCATGAACTCTTCAGCGCTTCCAAAGATCCTCCAAATGTATAGGTGAGAACCAATTGAAAGCCAACTACTTTAGACAATCAAAGCTAGATTGTCTTTGGGAATCCCAAATTAAAGTAAGGGTTTAGAAATTTTAAAGAAAGTTACCACAATTTCTGGTTGAGAAAGAGTCAAGAATAACTTTAGTGACACGTTAAACAACATCCAGTTTCTTTTCAAATCTTTAGTAATTTTGGGGTTTAAATTATCATAAGATTATTTAATTAATATGGACAGCAAGTTTTAGGATTCGGACAGGTCATACATTTCCTCCAAATTAATATTTTCAGGTTGTTTATTAACCTCAGCATTTATTTAATCTGTAGCTAAGGAAGACAAGAGTGGCCAACGGCTTGTTTTGTTAAACGGAATGTAAAATCGGTAACAGCTCAATCGTTGGTCAATTCATGTAGTCGTGCGGTTCATGTCTGAGTCCAATTTGACTTTTAAACATTGGACAATCTCATATTGATTAGTTCCTAAGAAATACTTTAAATATGCATTCAAATCAATTGTACATCATCTTGCAGTCCTTTTCTAACTTATGCTCGTTTGGTAGAATTTGTATCTTTCCTTATCCTTTCTTATTTGCAACTCTGGCTTCCTTGCGCCTTATCTTAGCCACTGTTGTATCCCTATCATCCCCTAATTGACTATAAATTAGACCGGCACTAAATATTAGCATAATTTTGTGATTATTATTAACATTTAGTATGCTATGTTTTGTAGATATATACACTTTAAACTGAATACTTTGCAAACCACAGTTCTCTTGCATCTGAACTTAAACGCATATTGCTGGAGCATTCACAAGCTAAGCTACAACCGTTGACTACATCAAAAGATTCATTTTCATTCATTTTACTCTCTTGTTTTTAGGAATTGTTTTGGCAAATTTTTGGCGAGGTACTTATTGTTTTAACCTAAAATCGACACCTCAGTTTTAAAACATTTTATTTCCATATTTTGTGAAGTGTAACTTACGATTTTATCAAAACTTATGATCAGAAAAAGCAGAGTTATGAGTTTTTGAACTTGTAATTAACAGTATACCATACCCAGACAAACTACCATCCTTTAAATGTAAGTCTTTTTTTAATTAATTAATTTCATCCACCTGAAGTACTTCAACTTCTGGGACATTATTGGACCAGCATTAAAATAGCACATCTTTGATAATTATAAGTTTGACTGGGCATGTTGTTTTCTCCTGAAATTTTCATGATTCCGTATTCTTGACTGTGACAACTACCATCATCATACGTAAAATGACACCGACCACAAAAACCCAACTTCAGGGTTTTTAGGCCGAATTCAGTGCCAAGCTATTTGTATTTGAAGAGTAAATAGGAAGCATGGACACAAATTTAGCCATGATCTTGCCTTCACTTATCAGAGATTTTTGTTGTGAAGCTGTGAATGGGTTCATATCCGTGTGAATGGAACAAGTAGCAATACCAAGGCCTTGGTAAAGTTTAACCCCCCCCCCCCCCGTAGCTTCAGCTTCATGCAGGCTTTAAATTATGAACCACCCGTTCCAGTAGTTAAGTAAGATTAGCATTAAATTTTAATAACAAAGGAAAAACTCCACAGAACAAAGGGTTTCTTAAATTCTAGAAAGAAGTTGGTAGGAATAATTATTATTGGACTACAACTTTGTAATGTTAGTAAAGACGATGACGCTTTTCCCTTTTTAACAATATCCGCATGTTGAGGTGTTAATGTGCAATCCATACCTAGTAGACCAAACTCTACCTTGTGTACCGATGATTGTGATTCAAATCACATAAAGATGTAACGCTTAACTTACCGTCTTCTGGTAACCGAATCAGACCGGAATTTTCTGCCAATTAGAACCTCTATCGTAACCAACTTAATGTCTGGATTATGAATCAACACTTTATGAAAGTGTTCGGTTAAAAAAAATAAACCATTCACACAAACTTTTCTCCACATCAGTCTTTCATTCCCTGTCACCACCGTTTGATAGTTTTCCAACCTAGCTCCAGTGCCGAATTCATCTTAAATTGATTAATTTTCCGTTGTACATATTTTTGAAATTTGGATCTATATATTCATGGGAAAAGCCCCAGCCAACTATAGCTTTTTAAAAGCACGATTAGAATAAGAATACGCTAACGCAGTTTGAGGATCAACAGCGTCAAAAATGAGTGCTTCTGCTTTTTGTTGTAGATGGACTTAAGTGGGTTGAGTAGCAGTGCTTTAAACGGTGAAAACACCGAGAAAAAGGCGTTTGAAAGTTCTCCGTCAAGATTTCATGTAAACCGGATAGACTCCATTGCTGCCGGTTGCCATCCAAACGCTCAAATACTAGAGCAAAAAAGCCCAGCCCTACCCCCATATGTGACCTCGTACCCTTTCCAAGGAAATAAGAAATCCTCACCCAGCTCATCCGTAGACACTGCAGAGCTGCTGGCACAAGAAGAGGAGCTTCAAAAAAATAGGATCAATGGTAGTGGGAGGAAATTCTCAAAGAATCTTTCCGTAATTCCTTTCGACGCAACCAAAATGTCTCAACCACCAACTCGAAGGTTCTCCCTTGCGAACATCTTGGGTCGCAAGAAGAGTAGCAATTTACCAGATCTTGAGGATTTCAGTCAAACCGACTGCACCGTTGGGGTTTATGGGAAGACCCTCTCAAGATGCACCATGGATGCTCTGCCAAAGATGGATAATTATATGGATGTTAAGGCCAGCAAGGCTGTGTTGCGGCCGACGCTTGAAGAGCTTCATGGAGACCTCGCCAGAAGAAAGGTATCTTTATACGCATTTCATAACTGTTGCATTTACCCTTTTAGGGATAATGTCTGGGAGTTGTAATAGCAAGCTGTTCCGATTGTCGAATATTAACACGTGGATGATATATTGTAATGCATAAAAATAATTACAGTCCACATTTCCGGGAGGCGAAGATTCTGAAGAACCCGAGTCATCTCAGGTCAAATTTGGCTGGATCGAGGGATGTCTAGTTCGATGTCTCCTTAATATTTGGGGGGTCATGCTCTTCCTTCGATTATCTTGGATGGTTGCTCAAGCAGGAATTAGTATGTTTTAATCCGTTATTGTCTCAATAGGATAGAATACATGTAATGGAAACCCGAATGTGTAGCAATAGTAGGAGGAACGGGAAATCTTTGATGATCCCAATTGTAGGTTTGTCGATATCCTATCAACATTAAATATAAGTTTATTTTTCTAGTTCAATCCTTGATAATCATTGTAATCTCAACGTGCGTCACCACGATCACGACCTTATCCATGTCAGCCGTCAGTACCAATGGAGAAATCAAAGGAGGTAATAATGCATAAGAAATATCAAAGTAGAATCTTCGAAGGATTCATAAACTCAGATGGTACATCGCTATTTATTTTCAGGTGGTATTTACTACATGATCTCAAGGTCTTTAGGCCCTGAATGGGGAGGTGCCATTGGGGTCGTATTTAGTTTCGCTAACTCGGGAATGGCTGCTTTAAACATTGTCGGATTTTCTGAGTCCATGATTTCACTACTTTCTGTCAATGGAGTCAAGATTATCGACGGAGGTCAAAACGATAACAGAATCATTAGTTGTATTGCAGTAGTCGTCCTTCAATCTATCATAGTCATTGGCATGGAATGGGAAGCTAAGGTACGCACCTTTTCAAAATATATGATTTTTCATTGTGTTCCTTGATGGAGTCACTTTATTCGAAAACTATAAATAGCACTTCTTGGCCAAGCGTCCTTAAACTAGGTAATTTACTTGAGTCATCAACGATGCTCAAATATTTTTAGTGTTATACACTAACAAGTAAATAAGCTGTTATGTTAGTTTTGAAGAAATTAATTACAGCCCGGCCCAAAGGTACATGCAAATGCATGCAATAAGTAGGTACTAGGATAGCATTTAAATTTGATTATTTCTTGTGAAGACCTTGAATCACACTAGAATTTGAATGATGAATAATTCAACGGTTTAAATATCGGTGTTATTTTAAGCGTGGAATGATTACTTTTAAAAGAGGTAGCACGGAAGCCGTCCAGCCTAACAGTATAATACTCATTTGCAAGATGCAAAACTGTAATGAATGATCTAACACATCATCATCACCAATATCCTTATGTTCATTTCACGATCCGTTTTGAAAAACTACATCAACTAGGGTGCGTTTTAGCAAGGCTTTAATGGTCATGTAAGTAGTGATAAGTAAGGTCGAAAGATGTTCGTAGAGATGCATGTAAACTAGTATTGTTATTACTATTACTAAACTGCTAATTAGTTGTTTGGGAATACTAAAACGCCCGTGTAAGTGATTAGCTGTTAATTAAGTTGAGTCTATAGCTTGAATTACCATTCATGACATTCAGGCCCAGGTGGGATTGCTGATGATTTTACTTGTGGCCATGGGCGACTTTGTCTTGGGGGCTTTTATGGGACCTCAGTCCGATCTGGAGTTTGCCAAAGGATATATCGGCCTTAATGGTAAAATTAATGCACTTTTTCATTTTTTATAACGCGAAAAAATTGAAAATGTTGCAACATTCGTGACCTTAAAAATGCAATAAACCATTTGCTAACATGAAAATCCGTGAAACTTCAAATCATACAACTTTAGAAAAAGAGATCATTCGTGTAACTCGTAATTCCCTTTTACTTAACAGGTACAGTTTTGTATAACAACTTGGCAGCCGGCTACAGACACAGTGAAGGAACGGATCAAGATTTCTTTAGCGTTTTCTCAATCTTTTTTCCTGCCGTAGCTGGAATCCAAGCTGGAGCAAGTATTTCTGGTGACTTGAAGGTAGGCTAATCTACAAAATCCTCGCTATACTATACACTTAATGCATTTAATATATATTTTCAAAATGTTAAGGATCCTGGTGAAGCGATTCCTAAAGGCACCTTACTTGCCATCTTCATAACTTCTGCTTCTTATGCTGCATTTGCCATTTTGGCTGGAGCTGGAACCCTTCGGGAAGCCACTGGAAATGTTACAGATATCGATAATTGGGACTTTGCCAACTGCACCGGAAAAGATTGCAAATGGGGACTCTATAATGACTATCAGGTTTTAACTTCTGACTATAACTAGTCTACTTAAGTGCCTTAAAGTTTTATTCCAAAACATGAAACTGTATTCTACTAGTCAGAGCTTAGAGTTTACAATATACTCTTAGGGTGCAGAAATAGAAGTAATAAATTGTAATTACATCAATTTCTGAAATTGTTTAACAGGTTATGGAACTGATGTCACTATTTGGGCCCATTATATACGCTGGATGCTTTGCTGCAACGCTATCTTCTGCTTTGTCTTGCCTTGTCTCTGGACCAAAGACATTCCAAGCTTTAGGAAAAGATAAAGTTTATCCAGGACTAACCAAATTTGGAATTGGTTATGGGAAAAGTGACGATCCCTACTGGTCATATGCCATTGGGTTTGTCGTCGCTCTTATCTTTATTCTCATCGGTAAGTTCCATCCTCTTTGCTTGATATTTATAACTTACTTTGCTTTTTAGTCTCAATTATCCAACAAGTTTAACATTCGGGATTGCAAAGGCTCATTTTAACGTACAATTAGACTAGCTTAGGAATGGACTCATATGAGCATGCATGGCCAGGCCACTATTATATAATGGTAATCCATTACGATGAAACTTTAAAAATGTAGATCACAAATGGCTTCTCGATTTATTGGTTTAGTGATCAGTTCTAATTTAGTCGTGATCGTGGAAGCATATTAGATTATAACATACGTATGAACATTCCGTTAATATCCGTTATGTAAATGCAACATAAAACATGAGTTACGGCATCAATTGAACGAAATGGGAACATGAAGGAAAAATCTATATGAATCGCGGAAAAGCTACCTTACGGTTGAACAATTCGTTCCAACTCATAAAATATGTTATTGGACTTCCTCTAGTTCCAAACTTCAACATCAGAACTCTTTTGGAATTTATTTAATGTCTGAATCAAATTCATGTTACTTTTTCCATGTACCAGTTTTAACAGGCACTTTTTAGTACTTTCACTAGGTGTTTCTAGTTTTTTCAGCCCTCTTACAATAAATTTCAAAAATGAAATTAGGAAGAGTTTACGTTATGACATGAAATTACATGCACATTTCCTACATTCTGTATACTACTGGATGTGAACGAATGAATCGCATCTCGTATTTACGATTACGATCGAGCAGCAGAATGAGATGTCATTTTGCCTCTTAGGGTTGTGACGTGAGATTATGCCCGAACTTAATTTCTTGAAATCCGATTTATTATACTATTTTATTTGCAAGATAAAAAATTGAGACAATTTAAATGTTGCATAGCAGGAGAAATACAATTTTTGATGGATACAGCCTTTGTACCTGTTCATGCAAAGGATATATGAGATCATGAGATTATAATAAAAATTTAACGTTATGCTTTTTGTCATTTTCTCCACATGTTCCTGATTCTGGGGACAATTGGGTTGTGCAGCCGATCTGAATGCCATTGCTCCGCTTATCTCCAACTTTTTCATGGCTGCCTACGCTCTGCTCAATTTCAGTGCCTTCCACGCTGCCTTTGTTAATCCAACTGGATGGAGACCAACTTTTAAAGTGTGTCTTACTTTATGACAGCTAAGATAACTTAAACTTAAACTGAGCCCTGCTTACCAAGCGTAGAGGCACTTTCCAACTTTTTTGTTCCCAAACAAATTTTACCCTTACTCCAACTTACCCATAAACTTTGTAAAACATTAACCTAATAAATGGCTTATCGTAATCAAAGTTCAATTGCCTGTATTACAGTACTTCAACATGTGGGTTTGCCTAATTGGTGCTATATTATGCCTGGTGGTGATGATCATGATGAGTTGGGTTACAGCTATTGTTTCGATTGTTTGCACCATTCTCCTATACGTCTGGGTGATCATTCGTCATCCAGGTAAAACAAGTTTAAAACTCTACTCCAGGTTTCCATCTCACAGAAAGCATAAGTAATTTTACTTTCTGATGACTTCGCAGATGTAAATTGGGGTACGTCATCTCAAGCTCAGACGTTTTCAAACGCCCTCAGTGCGCTCCAGTCTCTAACTGAGCAGGAAGAACATGTCAAGAACTACTGTCCTCAAATACTCTGCCTTACGGGTAACATAATAAATTAAATGCATCAAACAACGTTTGTCGAAACATAATAACCCCCTAGAAGACGATACATAGGTATCACCAATTTTATTTTTTAACATCTATGCAATTTTATTGGAATCCTAGGAGAACCTTGGTGCAGACCTGCCCTTGTGGATTTTGCTAACCTGGTGACAAAAGATCGGTCACTACTAATGTGCGGAAACATTGTGTTGACTAAGCAGTCTCCACAACTGCGAAGGACGACCATTCAACAGGGTACAGATTGGCTGAGTCGAAGGAAGGTAAAAGGATTCTTCGTTATGGTCGACAACTGTCGATTTGACTCAGGAGCTGAGACACTCCTGCAAGCAACCGGTATAGGCAGACTTGCTCCAAACATCCTTCTCATGGGATTCAAGCATGATTGGCAAACATGCTCTAGACAAGCCCTTCAAGACTACTTCACTGCAATTCAGTAAGATTTTTAAAAAAATTGGTAGTCTTCTTGCTAGGTCCTGTAGTAAGTAAGTAGTGGTAGTAGTTGAAAACATATAGGTCCTTCTTTGCATGACTCGTACATTTTCACGATAGAGATTCGTCAAATCTCGTTTCAATGAATTTTTATGAACAATTTAGGAAAAGTTGAACTAAGAAATCTTTTTAAGTTTTGGTGAATTGAAGAAAGCCAACAATCCTGAAAAACTACTAAATTGACATTTTTAGACAGCTTTTGTACTGAGTTGGTATGAAAGTAAGTAGCATGTTTAAAAATCTAAAGAGACAACGTTGTTTGCTTGAAAGCTGTAAACTAATTTCCAGATTTAGTATCAAACATACCCTAGGCATAGTTAAATGACCATGAAACTCTCATTTAATGACTACCAATTAAATAGATTAACAGCTTACTTTCTCCAGGTAGTTAAAATGTTTACCAATAATACTGAAATTATAGCGAGGCTTTGGATAACTACATGGCCCTATCCATCCTACGATTGGAAGGTGGCATAGATATTTCCTACCTAATGGGCCCTGGAGCTGTTGGAAATTTGGAAAAATCAAATGAACTGAACTCCTCCCAGCAGAGCCTAGGATACGACAACAAAGGAATGGACCATGACCCCACAGACCCTTCATCTAAAATCCCCGGATCCCACAAAGCTTCCAATGAAGAATCAAGCAAACTTAAGTTTGGGAAAAAGCGGAACAAGTCTGCAGATGATCTTAACTCTACGGGAGTTTATCGGTGAGATTGAAAAATGGGTACCATATTGACTGTAAAGATGAATTTGCAAGCCAAAACGGATTGAGTCGAACTTTCTTTCAAAATTATTCGGTTCGAAAGAAATAAGAAAATACTGAGTTGTGTGATTGTCTGTTTTGCCTAGGGGGCCAGATGGATCAGAGATTCCTAAAGATATCGTCCCAAGTCTATCCCTTTTCCGAGGCAGCAAAGGAAAGGGAGTTATTGACGTCTGGTGGCTGTACGATGATGGAGGTTTGCGTTTTTTTAATTTTTATAGCATCAGCTACAGTTTTTGCTTAATCGAATCCATTCACTCATGGCTTCTTTTATAGTTTATATGCGCTCTTAATTCCACATCTATACATATAGAACTCTAAACCGTTCAAAAGCCTTTCCACAATTAATTGAAGAGGATGAATGACTTTTGGGATATTTTTACAGCATAATTTACCAGTCTATTGATTGAGTGTACACTTCCTCGATCGACGACGCTTCATTGCTTTTTTTAGTCCAAAAGTAGAGGTTGGGTTCTTCATCTCAATCTTCCTTCATTTCATTACTCCCAAGATCCCATTTCACTCAATCTCGAAATCCCTGACAGGCAGTTGAGCTGAGCTTTTTCTTAGAATTTTTACCTACTCACTCAGAGCAGAGATATTATTAAAAGCACAGTTCATATAAACCGATAGCCGAACCTACGAGTAGAGCCATCCTCATAGTTTCTGTGCTTAAGTGATGACATACTTTGACAAAATAAATTACTTTTCTACATCTTCTTTCAAACTCAATATTTTCCAAATCATAGAAGTATAACTTTACATTCATGCTTCCATTTGGATATTTATTCAAGCGAATTAGACCTTGGTTAAGATACAAACTTAAAACGACAACTAAAGTAATGATTTAACTCTCCATCAGAACCTTTCATCAGAAATCCAATTTGATGCAACATATTCATCCTTTGCTTTACTTTTATTTTGGCCAAATAACTAACATCATATTTGAAATTAAACTCGCATGGAAAGTTTACTCTGTATTACCGTTTGCTTTATTACTCTGCCAAAAAACTTTTCACAACGAAAGCTAAGAATTAATTAAAAAGCTTAATACCGCCTTCAAAGCAGATAGTGATCCTTCCAATACATGCTTTTGCCATTACTATTTTGTATAACCGAAACCCGGATGTAAAAATGATGCAAATCGCAATGAAAAGCAGCCTTTGTGTGCAACGGAGCAGTTTGGGAGTAACCCATCGTCTTTCTGTAGAGTGAAAGGCTCTTTGCACTATTTACACTTTCCTGGCGTTACAGAATACGCTATACTGAACAAGTAATCATCAGAAAAAAATTGATGCCAGAAGTAGCTATAAATTATAAAGATTTAGTTAATTAACTCAATGATCAAGTGCTACTAGCTACTAGTTCCAAAAGTTCAAATAAATATAGTTTGTTACTTTGTAAGGGAGAGGGACATAAGTACTAGGTGGCAAGAACTGCATTAATTGGGTAATTGGACGGTTCAGAAGGATTTTCCCTAAAGTTATATCAACCATTCATTTTCCCAGCTTCAAAATTACAAACTTAGTTGTTTATTGTTTTCGCATAATTTTAAAATAGTGAAACTTCCGATTTGGAAGTAAATGGTATATAATCAGGTAGACATTCATTCACCGTAGCGTCGTACTCACCAGTTACTGCTACACATTCCTATATTGGCTTGGCTGGGAAAAAGTGAGTTCGATCGAAGCCTTATCTGGAATTAGGACAAATGTAGAAAGTAAAATGTGGAGCTCTTTAGCATTATAAAAGCCTACAGGGCTCTCAACATAATTAAACTGTCAGTCACAAATTACGCATGCATCTCTAGCTTAAAGCCGTCCATAGTCTTATTTGTCTCCCTCCGAAGTCTAATTATAAATCCAGCTACGAACGCTTCCGTTTAGGTAATAGCGATGGTAGACAATAGCAGAACCAGATATGCTAATCTTGAATTTTATTTGGCTAATTTTTTTACTTTACCATGCAGAAAATAATATAGATGTTTATTTTCTGTGTCAGGCTTAACCCTACTATTACCATACATCATTCAACAAAGGCACGACTGGTCATCATGCAAACTTCGTGTTTTCGCCCTTTCCAACAAAGTGGAACAAATGGAGCAGGAATTGTTGTCGTTAGTGCAAAATGTACGATTATGCAATTTAATTTTATCGGCAGGATTAATATGGAATGCATGTTTTCAGGATGTCAAATCTGCTGAAAAAGTTTCGTATTGATGTCGCGGATTTGGATATAATTCCAGACATAACCAAAAGAGCTGACGCTACAAGTCGAGCATTCTTTGACTCTTTGATCAAGGACTTCCGCGGAGATCCTGAAAACAGTGGTAGATTAACTATTCTATTCTACCTTTTCAACTTAATTGGAGTAAATCCTCCAGAAATTATATTGCAAAAGATTAAAACACTAACTCATGAATACATTCAAGTAAACCTAGAATATATTTTAATTTAAACTTCAGTAGAGGTAAGTATAATCTGCAAAATTAGTAGTTCATACCCGTGACAAGGAATAAGGTTAGAGTTAGAGTGGATCATTACTTTGTTAAATCATGAAGTAAAATTAAAAGAGGGTAATTTATTCCTTCAGTAAACCCTGAGACCGTGATAGGAGAGATGGAACTGATGACTATGAAGGAGAAAACTAATCGTCACCTCCGACTTCGAGAGCTTCTTTTAGAAAAGTCTAAGGATTCTAATCTAATCTTTATGTAAGCTTTCATTTTGTGAAGATATGTCTGTTGGCTTTGTGAAGAGTAACTAAACCCTTCCTGCTCTGATTGCATTGACACTAAATCCAGAATACTAATATTTCCATGAATTGTAGGACTTTGCCGGTACCACGAAAAGGCCGAGTGTCAGCTCCACTGTATTTGGCCTGGTTGGAAACACTTACGCGAGGAATGCCCCCATTTGTCCTTGTACGTGGAAATCAGACTTCAGTACTTACATTTTACTCATAATTATTTGGCAGATATACTTATTTAGCCATTTCTAGTTAGAAAGATGTCTACAAGCATTATCTTGCTTAATGTTAAATATAATATTTCAAAATGTCTGTGCATTTACCACACACGCAGGCTTAACCGTCCATGAATAAATTTTAAGAATTAGTTTACGTTTTAACATGAAATCTGTCGGATCGGAATGTGTAATTTTACTTGGGCAGCAATTTAATTTAATTATATAAAAGAGCGGTGCGGTGGGTTTAATTATGACCATCGTGAAGTGTTCTTATAATACTACTTAAAGCAGAACGTGATCCGATGGATTTGATAAGCATTTTCTAGGTCAAGTTAATTTTTATCCCGGCCAAATCCCGTGTATGCATTTCTACATATTATGATTCCTGCATAGAATGGAATGGATTTGAGGTTTTTAGGGTAAAAAGAAAAACATTTTTGCATATTGATCAGAGACCTTGAAGGAGACAGTCAGACAGAATGCATATAAAATCATGAACTAAGAAGCTACAGAATATTCATAAGTATAATATGCTGTATGACAGCTTTTATAACTTTTTGTTCTTTGATTTCATACCAAAACTCTGTTTCTTAAAAAAAATTAAAATGTACAAAATCTCATGAATATGGAGTATCAGCACTCCTTTCCTACTTGCTGAGGATGGACATTTCTGTCCAAAAGAAAACATTAGCCATGTACGTTGTAAAAACAATGTCTTCTTATTGTTGAATTCTAAATTCTCATAAAATTCCTTCCTCCAAACCTTAGAGCATGGATTCATTTTGATCAGTGTCTGGGTTATCGTTTATGATACGGTAATTGCTGCAAAGATTCTAAAATCAAAAATACGCATGTACATAAATAATTTCCTACTATCGTTTGTTTCTTTAATGTAAACTTTAGTAACTTTTATTCCACAACAATTACAATAATAACATTATTATGATTTAACATACTATCTGCATCATTTCAAATAACATCTTTAGTATTTTCTGAAGTTAAGTAAATTGAGAATGCTCGAAGCATTGCTTCTTAAATCTTTAACCCAAAACTCAATCAAAGCACCGTAAACTTGTATACAAATGTTATTATTTACACCTTATTAAATACGGTTTGTTGAATGCAACTAGTTTTAATCTTTCTAATGATTCCTTCTTATAACAGAAGAACTACCTCTTAAAATTAGAAGATCACAATAATCCTTATCATTCTTCAACAACATGAACAACTTCCAGACTTAATTATTCATTGGAATTCCTTTTAACCCTCAGAAGCTGTTGATATTCTCATAAATCCCTCTACAATTTACAATTTCTAACACTAACATAATTACTCTAAGCGCCTGGGAACTCTTCTTACACACAGAATCAAGTATTAAGGATTATTTTAAAGGTGCATAAGATAAGACCCATTTTAATACCTCCTAGCGTTCCGTATTCCTTATAATCAGATAGCATCGCAAACCCAACGCATTTCCATATTATGAAGGACGTTTGGAGAAGGATCCACAGCACTTACAGCACTTATACTAGTATGATAGCTGAAGCTTCCTCGGTTCCTCCAATGCTTGCTATTAATCGATTAATTTATGGTGGACGGTAGAGAATAGAAACGCCACTCGACCTGTTTACTAACTAGCTAGAGTTAGGTTAAATTGCTTTACGTCACCATACGTCGGAAAGATGCTAAGGTCAAAGGGACGCTTTATTACTTTGGTTAGTTAATGTACAAAGTTGCAATTTTATTCCCCAAGCCTACTAGAGGCTTTGATGTGGATGGATTTCTATTTGTAACGACTAGCTGTACTACCTCATCTCGGCTTTTCTAGATTTACATTCATCTTTCGCGTTCCCTATAACATATTGCCATTCCATAGCAGCATAGTGATTTTAAACCAGAAAGCTCTCTTACGATATGATTTCCAAGGATTTCAGTACTACTCACCTGGAAATGATCAAAAGTTAAACGGAAATAAAATTTGAGTACCCCATATGGCCACAGTTCACCTTTTAAACTTTGTAATTAGTTGAAAAAATTACATTACATTGAATTTACTACTTGCTAATGAAAAGTAAAGATTAGAGTTCATTGAAGAAGTAGAAGAAAGCATAGAAAACACTCTTGTCAACATGGTCACTTGCATATAGTTACTAAATCGGATAGGGACCTGTGATTGCCACTCTTCTGGGAATGAAAACTACATATCTATAGAACTCGATTGGGCAAGTCTGGGGAAAGTCCAGCCTCCAGCGCTTCATTAAGTTACAAATTTAGAAGTTTTAGGCATTATTGAGATGACCGGACTACAAAAAATACAAAGGTCAGTAGAGTGAATTCATATTCCGAACGCAGATTCCATCGTCTTCAACGGGTTAATTGACGTTTACTATGAACCTATAGAAAATTAAGTATAGAGGAAGTATGGTTCGTAGTTCATTCTTTTTCCTCCTGTTTACAGCGTAGATGTGCCCTTCTCTACTTATAGTACATAGCTTTTAATTTAGGATTAATTACGGAGATTGATTTTCCGTAATCCACTCTGATGCTCGTATGCTGCTGGGCAACACTGACTCTAATGCTGCTAGAAGAGTTCATACCAACATAGCACTAGGAGAAGTAGCACTACTAATCAAAACTAAAAGCATTCCATTCCCCCACACTGGAACTGATTAGGAATCAATTTAGGACAGGCTGCATACATAGCATTTATTCTAAGCAGTACATTAAAATGAATCATGAACAAATCCTAAGCCTTTTGCTTAATCTTTGGCGTTATTTTATGTTATTATATCCAGTAAACCCAACCTGAACTTGAGTTATTCATTGGTCAATATTTGCCTCAGGGTACCAATGATGCCGTGAATACTTTCTCTTTCATGAAATGTCCACTGACAAATCAATTTGGATAAACTCGGGACGGGAGCTCAACTATAGAAATGTACTTTACGGAACTTATACATTAAAAACTTAGTGTGCTCAAGGACTCACTAGATAAACTTTACCTCCAATCAATTAGTAATTTTAATGTTGATTTAGCAAGTCCAAATAGAACAAAGTCTTGTGAACTGTGAAAGCCTCATATAATATCGCAACCCTAAAATTATATCATACTACTACACTATAGACTACTTACGTGGAACCTGAACGTACCTTCAGTTTAAGCCCTTTATAAAATGATCAAATCCTGACAGCTACCAGGTTCTAAACGTTGGCAATCAAAACTTGAGACTTTACGTTTTTCAAGTTTGACGTACCATAAAACTTTCCTACTTTAATTTCGATTAAAAAATGACCAGACTAATTGCTTTCAAATAATTTTTTCATTTTTTTACACCAACAACAATTAAAAACTAAAACTAAGAAATTGAAAGGTAAACTGTGTAGTAGAAGTATTATTAAAGACCCTATGATGAATGCTTAGTGCTGAGCGTAATTGCTTGAAAATTAATTGATAAATTGAGATAGAAGAGCTTAGCTGAGTGCTTTGAATAATTAATGAGAGCGAGTTCTTCAGTTCTTACGTGGGAACTAAAAGTTATGTTCAGTTGAAAATAGAAAAGGGATCAAGGTGAACCGTGAACCTGTATCGAGGGTCCTTCCTCCTTGAAGAATTTTATAGTGGACGATAATGAACAACTGTGTGACAAGACAATTTAAGATGAGACGAAGTGCTCTCGTGGATGAGGCATAAGAGGGTCACGTCAGCGGTCCGCAATTCTCTTATAACAGCTTATCATCAGCCAGAGAGCATCAATATTGTATCAAAACATCAGATAGAGATGAGCCAATCGCACGAGCCAACAGCAGCAAGTATAATAGGTAGTAAAGTAAGAGGGCACACGAATCCATTACTGACGATCACAGTCCCCGTGATAAAATAAATAACCTGCACATTTATTCCTTATTTCCTCCATTTAAACGGCTCTTTGAGTTTTTCTGAAAAAAAAGAAAGCCCCTGTAGTATAAAAGGGTAAGCCCAAGATTAATTTAACTCATATAACTTTCATGAAGCAGTTCTCTTGGTTCGCGTATACTGAGCTGGTTTAGCCAAGAGCAAGATTATAACAACGTTTCACCCTTTTCAGCTCTGAAACATACGTCAGTGATATCATTGGAAAAGGATTATTGAATATTCATCAGCCGCTTATGTTCGATCCTAGCGTTTAAATTTATTGAACTTTTTTATGTCTCTCTATTCTCCTTTTTTCTGTATCTGGGAAATCTTGA
Source organism: Hydroisotoma schaefferi (assembly GCA_034682405.1). Lineage (NCBI taxonomy): Eukaryota > Metazoa > Arthropoda > Collembola > Entomobryomorpha > Isotomidae > Hydroisotoma > Hydroisotoma schaefferi. Next base: position 11,277 of record JAQFZX010001512.1, on the reverse strand, counting down.
CGTCAGTACTAAGCCTTGAGCTAGACGAGTTATCTTTCTATACTAAGTAAAAGCAGATAAAAAATCAATTGGTTTCACGTTTTTATTTCTACTTGTCACGCATCCAATTTAACTAACGCATTTACTTGGCAGACAGATGGGTTTCTAGAGACATGAATTCGTATTAAAGTTTTAACTTTACGCCACAATGTACAGCAACCTGAGCGGAGACAAAGGAAAGTTGAAACATGCAGATTTACACGGAAGAAACCCGAAAAATAGTGCAATATGTAATGCTACTGCTAATGTTTCTTTTTTCTATCATAATTTAGATAGCTTACGCTCAATTCATGATGGGAAACCAACAAGTGAGTGGTCATTGAAGAACACGTAAATACTGTACGAGTATGGTGTAGCCAAGACCGTGAATTGAAGAAAACTGGCGGAGAAAGTCCGAGCTTTTACTGACTTATGTCAAGAGTTTACGTCAAATAAAAACCGTGAAGCGTTGTTATTGATATCTATTTGCATTTCATTGATATGTTAAGATTCGGAACTTCTTAGATTTCTTTTTCCATTTTAATTGTAACGCATGGTTAAAAACATCACAGATTTAGATAATGAACAGAACAAGTCGAATAGATAGATCAATAGTGTATACATAGAATGATTTGAGTACTAACTGAAGCTGCTGACCAAATTTGGTAGCACTTTCAATACCTTATCAAACTGATTGACTTATTTGACTGACTGAAGTTACTACTCGGTTTATGTTTAGTGTTTCTAGCACTCAGGATTATTATGATAAATATGCGCAACAGGGGGATTTACTAAAAACAAACAAAAATCTTTACATCCTTAAATATTACGCTGAGCTTGTCTCCTTCCATGCTGAACTATAAAAGTATTAGTTTAGTTGCACGTATCTATCATGCTAAGGTGAACCAACTAATGACGCAAACCTTTAAATTATTTCCGTCTACACCTGTCAATACCATAGCCATCCCTGTCCTATTAACTTGCAGCTACAGTGCAGTGATTACTTTGGCTCCCTACGGAAATCGATCCAGTCATCCTAGTAAATAATGCTTACGTTTGTAAAAGTAGATAAACAGCAAGACTTACGTATAAATCTTATTATTACACGTGAATTTTCTTCCCAGGGGACGTGGCCTTCTTGAAGAATGATGATTTGATTTATTAGGTGCTGATGTTGATTGATGACGAACATGAACGTTATACATATATTTTATATATTTACACTGAACACGACATACTGTACGAATGTTTTCTACTTTTGTAGTCTAAGTTTGTGCTTGATTTCGTCGCCGCATCAAAACATTCGCGGGATGATTAGCAGGGACCGACACGCCAGAGGTCATAGGTCAGGGTCCAAAGAGAAACGAGAAGGCTTGATGAATAAGGCGAACGAGATCCGTTGTTGTGGTAGACCTTCCATTTTGAGAATATGCTAATCGAGCACACTCTCTGGTCAGTCTGCAAGCTCCGTACGCGGCTAAAAGTTCTGGAGGGGCTGGAGCGTCCCCACGATCTCCGAATGCCGACGCCCAGTGGAAAAGTACTGCTAAAGCTCCTGCAAGAAGATCCCCTTGACCTCCACAACGACGATTGGAACCACCCCCAGCACAACAAACAACCAGCCTACCGTTTGAAGCCACATCTGTAGCCCCTTTGTGAAGGATCGTCACATTTCCCAGTTTGCTTGCGAGTTCTCGAACTTTCTCCGCGGACGCTGATGGAGCGGGCTTGACCTCTTCTCCAAAAACGGCACTGCTAAGGCGCGAAAATTCTACTGAATTTGGAGTTAGGATTACTTTTGAGTAATTTCTGATTAAGTCAATTTGATTGGTGACAAGAAAGAGTCCATCTGCATCGATTATAAGGAGTTTATCCATCTCTCTCAAGCGCTCGATGATTGTAGAGACGACACTTAGAATTTTGGGATCTCTACCAAGTCCTGGTCCTACAACAAAACAATGCATTCTAGGAGCCCATTCTAGAATGGACTCGATAGCATTTTCTGAATCCAAGAGAGGATGAACTATGAGCTCTGGACTGTAAGATTTGATTACGGGGGATGCTTCCTTGACACAAAACACATGAGCCAGGTCTGCTCCAACTTTCAGGGCGGATATTGCGGAGAAATAAGGGGCCCCCGTGTACTCTACACTGCCGCCTATCACCCCTATTCGCCCAGCTTGACCTTTGTGCATGGCGTTTGTAAGTGAGGGAATAAATGCACGGGCACTGGTTAGTAGCGCTTCGTCGTTTCCTAATGGAGTGTTAGCCATGCTTAGGCTTAGGGGTTTTGATGAATCTTTTGATAAGATCGTGGGATCAGAGGTCGTGGCAATAGTATGAGACCCAGAATTTGATATATTATTTTTAAACGACTTAGCTGGAGATAGGATCTTAAGCCGGACTGGCGAACTTATTCTTTCAAGAGGATTTGTGGTTAGATAATCCGGTGATTTTGTGGTTTCAGCAGGGCGTGAATAAAAATCTCTCTGTCCTACAGCTTGCTTTTCTGATCTGCTTAGGCAGCGTCGAAATGGGAGCACAACCTTAGTTCGAATATTTCTTGAGAATTCTTGCAGAAATTTCATAGTAGATGCATTGTCTCGATTGCAGCATTTCGTTATTATTCGTCTAGAATAAAATATTTTAATAAAACAAATGATAATTTATCACATCAATGCGAGAATGCGACTCTTATTACATAGCCATAATGTCATTTGCCTCATTTTAAGTAAGGAAATTTTAAGTTAACAATAGAAATCTTTATTTCTTTATAATATTACAGCATGAACGCTCTGTAAAAACCTTTTTACCTTTTATTACTAGAACTGCTGGCTAATCAAGGAAAATCTACCAATTAATTTTAGTTTTTAAGCTGGACTACATTGACATTTTTACGATTGCAATATTATCTGTCTAAAAGTACTAAAGGGTGTTAATATTTAATGATGCTATTTATATTCAAGACCGTCTGATTACTCTTGCGGTAACAGTAACGGATACCTGGTAAGTTATGAGCATTAGAATTCAACTCAACAGGTTTTCCCTGTAGAGCCCAAGAACACTGACTCTTGTGTATTGACTAATTTGCATTTTACATGCAGAAGTACTTTTAATTAACTAAGAGGCTAATTTATTTGACCATTCTAGTTATTTAATCATATACTGCCGTATTTTCGGTTTTAATTCCACTGGGGAAATATTGTTTCAAATTAAAGAAAAATGACAAATGTTTTCAACATAGAATGGAAGGGGAGATTATACTGAGGGAGGCACTATTAAAGGGGGAATTAAACCAGAAAATACGATACCGTTTGTTCCGATTACAGCAAAACGTCTTGCTACTAAGTGTATACTTTGATGACACACATGACACACACAATAAACTAAAAGTGTCTTAAAAGATTAGGTCATGGTCATAGCCAACTCATATTACAAAGTGCCGGCGGCCCCAGACATAGAAGTGACATGAAAAAACAGTTAGTTGCAGTTCCTGTAAAACACAAACCTGATCTAGCCTACTTTGCTATAAAATCGTATCTTCATATTTTAATAAAGGGTACACGACCGGGTCGCCAATGACATGATGGTCAACGACAGGATGGTAACGACAGGAGAGTCAATGGACAAGATGGTCAATGGACACAATGGACACGATCGCCAATGGACAGGATGGTCAATGGAAGTGATTGTCAACGACAGCATGGTCAATCGACACGACATAATGGTCTTCAAATATTTAATGGTTTTCAATGATATTTTTTGTCATGATAGATATCTATACTGAACTGTACTAAACCAATTATTCTCCGCAACGAAGTATAACTACGAATGCAGGCAGGGAAATACCATAATAATTAATTATCTTATTTTATGCAAGCTGGTGCTTGCAATTAATATTAATTCTGGGAAGAATTGTGGCAAAAAAAAACCCCACAAGTATTTAATAATTTCCTTTATCCATGCTACGTTTAAATCTGGAGATTTAGTTTACATGCAGACACGGTATTACATGTATTCCGAATTCGAGCCGGGTATCCGGCAGCAGTTTATCTAACCGACCGGGTATCGATTATCTTATAAAAGATAAGGTATTCTGGAATAACTTTGGCTAATTTAGTTTTAAAAAATGAAAATTATTAACCCAATAAGTTGGTCGTCAGCACCGCAGCGCAGCCGGGGAGTCAGGTTTCAGTAGGATTTATAGGTCAGGTCAGGGTCACGCAAGTCCACTGAATTCTGGATAAGATTATTCAGCTCAGACTGATTCCTCCTCCTCGTCACTCTCCTGAATAAAGATGACGTGGACGCCGATTTATAAACCTTTAATTTAAAAAAACTGTATTTTAATTACGAATACTAAAAGAAACCCCTTCAAATCATGAATCAAAACGTAATTATTTACACCAACAGTTATTAAAAAATACGTGCTAAACCTTACATTGCATGGAAACACTCGATAAATAATGGAAGATGCAGAATGAAGATAAACCTCGAAATGAAACTGATAACTGAGCCACTGACAGGTCAACAGGTCACAGCAATACTCGGGAATGTTTTTTCTGCAACCCAAAAAAAAAAAATCTTAGGCTTTTCTTCACACGAACAACAACAACAAAACAAACCTGTTGTTGTAAGTTTTTTTAATTTTTAAAGTACAGTTACAATACAAAATACAACAACAAACAGCACAACAACAACTTTTGTTGTGAACATCACCTCTGTTTAATTTTAATTTATTTCAAAATTTTTACCATGCCAAGTAAGCCTTCCTTATCCAATTTATTGCACGAGGTTATCTAAATGATAAGCCACTACTTGGACGGGAAATAATGGAATATCCTACTAAATATCCGTAAAAACTAAAACAAAAAAACAACATTTTGAAACCCTACTTTCCCTCTTTGTAGCTAATCTAATCTCACTCAACTTTTATGGCCTTTATTTCCTCTTCCTGAAATGCACTCTTCATCGCCTAAATCCTTGCCCTTTTTGACATAAATTAACTCTTTTTTTTATGTTAATTTTAATTCAGAGTCAGGTCAAAGGTCATGTCAATTCTGAGTTTGGTCAAAGGTCAATTCTGTTCTTCTACTAGGAGGGATTCTTTCGGTAAGAAAGAATGAATGCCCCAACATGTTTTCTTGCATATCATAAAAATCATAATGGACGCTTTATTATATTAAACGCAAGAAACAAAGGTCAATTTACGTCCGATGCAGACGAAATGCTTTTTTTGTCAACATAAAATATGCCAAAATGCTAAACCTAACTTTCTTTAAATATTAAAAAAATTAATGATAATAATATCCGCATTCCAAATCCTGACAAACGTAAACATAAGTCTTACCAAATAAATTATACATTTTTATAACTAAAATTACCCTATATCCTCGCCCATATGCCGCCCTCGTTAATTACGCCGCACGCCAATCCTTTACAAGTTAATAGGGGTATCTCTCCCATGTTAAAAATGCTTAAAAAAGCCTTTTTTTTATGTAAATAAGCCGCGGCATATGGGCGAGGATTTAGAGTAGTTTACTTTTTTCCTGTTTTTGTGCCGAAAATGTAATTGTATTTATATTTGTTTGTAATAAATCTACATCAATAATTAATTACCTTTATTTATTTGTGGATTTTAAAGCATATTTTCGTCACATAACACGACAGGCAATAAAGTCTTTTGGTCGTAGTAGATCCCGTTGAGTTTAATTTTATTGGAGGTTTTTACGTCAATATTCTTGTGCCTTTCTGGCCTTTGTTCCATTAATTTACACAAAGTTGAGCCTGCTCACTCACAATGCCATGCCTAAAGCTTATTAGCGTAGAATTATTAAGTTAATTTAGCTGACGCAGTGGATGGCAAAAGTAAAGTTTTCACTTACTTCGTGATTCTTTTTACCCAGCTTAGTTTCTTGATTTTTTTGTGTGGAAAAGTTCTTGTTAGCAGCTATAATGACATATACTTGACAGATAGCAGAAATGAGAGTACAGATGATAAGATAAGCTGGTGATAAGTATGGCTAGATGATAAGATGATTAGGATAAGGTAAGGTAATTATGCGGAAGATATTGGTATCATTTAAAGGAAGAGATATAGGTTAAGATGGAAAGGTGGTTTGTTTGGAAAGATAAGCTGAACAGGTGGGCTGATGAGGTTGGACTGGGAACTGGACATCGGTCCAACTTCCTTTTTATATCAGCCCCCTTCTGTCCCCCGATTTTCGGAGATACCCGTTTCCGACTCTTTTCCTCCGGGTAGCATCTCCTCATAATACAATTTTAAGTCATAAACATCCACTCTCTACTAACTAAACCAATCTAGTCACCTTTTCTGCAGATATCCTCCACTCTCTTCGTCTCCCTGGATTTTTCCTCCACCTCTCTTCCGCTTTCTTTGGACTGGAACCTTCATATCTTGCCCACTGCATACTGTATTTCAGGAAATAATTCCCTCCTCGAAATAATTCCACCATATACAAAATAATTTCCCCCTCTAAATAATTCCCTTTACCTATCCATGTAAAAAATTAAATTTTTTTTACAGCTTAGGTACCTTTATTAAGCATTTTTTCTCAACTTTTAGCAATAATTCCCCACTGGAATGGGCTACCATTGTAATTGTAGTAGTAGGGAATATAATATGATAAACTAACTGTGTATAGCAATTTGTAACTGTCTCATACTTTCTCGTCCTTCCTTGTTGACCCAAACTTTTCATAATAATCCGAGGATTGGACGAATGGCTATGATTTTATGACAAAAACGTAATAAATAATTCTTGGAGGATACAAACTTACAGAAACTTAGGTATTGAAGGGAGAAAGCATTTAGCAGTGAATGCTTCAGATTATTTTCTTGACTGATGGAAAGGATCAGTAAGTTTGATTCGTTTTCAAAGGAATAAGCCATTTTTTTCGCCTTTCATTTTATGAGCTTTTTTTGTAATTAAACCTTAGAATATTGTGGTTGGGAGGTGGGATATTTCGTCTATTTACTGAAGCAACATATAAAAGTATTGAATGTTTTTCAATACCTCATAAAATAAAATGTTTGAAGAGTTTTGCAAATTTTAGATGAACTGATTAGTAATTCATGAACATGGTATGGATAAATGGTATGAACACTCTCTTATTGGATAACTCAATATGCTTTTTTAATATACTGTGACCATGTTGGTGAATAAATAGTGTTAAGTTTCCATCAGAAGAGGCGAAAGCAATATGATTTTGGACATAAAGTTGGGGTTTGAACTCGTATATATGCCGAGTCTATGACTTTGTGGCCAGCGACGTGGTGGCAAAGTGATGTGGTGGCAAATGGACTTGGTGGCAAACGACGTAGTGTCCAGCGACGTGGTGGCAAAGTGATGTGGTGGCAAATGGACTTGGTGGCAAACGACTTAGTGGCAAATAGACTTGGTGGCCAAAAAATATTATAGCATTTTTTGCTCTAAAGTAACACACACTTTAATGTTAAACAGAAACCCGAAGAGTTTAATGCATTTTATCTGTAAAAGACTTAATTAAATAATTATTTCACGGCAACTGTTAATTCGTCATGCATACAATTTCCCCATACATATATCTATCTACAGTCAGACAGTATCTATTAACAATTTTTGAAACCCATTCTCAGTGACTGAAAATTATCCATCCCTTAATCTTTAGTTTTAAAACGCAAATGTAAAAACTCTAAAGAATACACTCCTTAGCTTTTGTAAAGTTGTATGCATTATTATAGCCGTTTTTTAATTTTTTTCTGGTATTTTGTACTGATTTTATAAGCACTGACACTGCCAAATTTCGTGATTTACGTATTTCTGGTTATTACCCCCCTCCCGGAATAACTCCTACCTTTTCCATTTTTTCTTTGAAACGATCACTACCCAGAGAGGAGTAATTTCGGGAAACACTATATTAGTTGTATGCATTATTTGGCCGTTTTTGTTTCAATTTTTAAATAGCAGTTTTTAAATTGTTTTGCTACTAAGTCATTTGCCACTAAGTCGTTTGCCACCAAGTCGTTGGCCACCAAGTCCATTTGCCACTAAGTCGTTTGCCACCAAGTCGTTGGCCACCAAGTCCATTTGCCACTATGTCGCTTGGCCACCAAGTCGCCGGCCATTAAGTCGTTGGTCACCAAGTCCGGCACCAATATATGCCTGCAACTTCAATTCAATTTCATTCTTCATTCTGTATCTTATGATTATATAATCAATTGTTAGGTCAGGGATGGTTAGTTGGCTAACTTTACCACGTACAAGGTGCGTAACATATGTGTAATGGATTCCAGTTTTAAACAAGGAATTGGCGAGTTTGACGTTATAAATCAGAACATTTTTGGCTACTGAAGGACATCATAATAATATTATGATATTAACTTTTTGTGTGTACGTTTGCTAATCTCTGCATACAACTGTCATATTTGATGGACAATGGCATCGAGACAACAAAGTGAATTACCTTGTTGAATCCTGAATACTTCATGAGAATTAAACTAGTCAAAATTCAGATAAGCACCGAACTGGGGAATGCCCCAAATTTATTTGATCCCTACAAGCGATGATAGTTGATAAGTTATGATAAGTTATGATACGGTATATGGTTGATAAGTCCTGAGTGCAGGCACAACTACACGCACTACTTAGGGCTTACAAGCTTACATCTCACTCGATGTATTTTCAATCATCAATTTCTCCACTTTAGTAAGGGCATCACAAGTTTTTGCACTTGTATGCTGAAGCTGAATGAGCAATGCAAATGGAAATGAGGAAACGTGGATTCTGAGTCCATTTTGGAATTTCAAATAATGTATCACAAAGTCTCAATAACAAAAAGTTTCAATTCAAATAGATAACTTACCTATATGTGGGCATGGACGGACGTGTAGAAATTCGAAATGTTTCTAAAAGATTGTCTTAAAATTACTTTTAATAAACATATTAACTATTTTTACGTTCATGCAATAATTAATGGCTTTGGAAAAATTTCATAACTTAGCACTACTTGGGGAATTAGTTTGGGCTTTTGGATCGTAAGGTAAAGTATAAAAGTAGTATGGCAGGAATTAGCAGAAGTAAGTTGGTCCGCATTTGTTGTGCTTAAAATAAGAGAACTGTATCCCTAAATTAGTCATAAACAGTCAAAGTTGTCAAAGCCGTAGGCACATAAAACTATCTAAATAACGAATTGTCCAGCCAAACTCTGAATGAGTCTGCAATAACAGTACACAAATAGGGAGCATAGGTTAGGAAACTCCAACACCGGAAGGAAGGATTTACAGGCAAAGGAGCACGTTGTCCAGCTCTGTTTGGACTTCTGGTATGGGTTTCCGTTTAACTGGCTTAGTATGATCCCCTGTTACCATCTGCTTCCGCAAAAAAGTATCTTTAATAGTTGCTTTTTTATGTTTCCTTCCAGATGTGTACAACTGAAACCGTTGCGTTGCAAACGTTCAAACATAGTTGACAATGCCAATCAACCTCACTAGTCATTACTAGGAATATTCTTAACTTTTTACAGTTAATCTAAAATGCATATATTCTCAGAAATGCAAAAATGTATTTGATTTATCTTTAAAATCTCTTAAATAAATACTGAAGAGTAGCAAATAAATGAAAACTTTAGCTTCATTGCATCCATTCTTCAGGTACCTTCTTGCCTATCAAGGTTAAAGGCAGTCAAACTTTAGGTCAGTACCTTAATAGATTTCATACTTGTCTCAATCCCTGCCTTTGACCTTAACCTTGGCAAACATCACTTGAAATTGACCTAAAAGATAATATTATCCTCTAGGAACATTTTGGAAACAGTGACCAAAAGTATCTGAATTAGTCCATGGGTTCCTCCAAAAATACAGATTATACAACTTACATATTGATTCAACGTAGACGGTCGCCGACCAAACCGTCAGTCAAAAATGAATGCAAAAGTAGCGAAAAAGCATGAAAAAACCTATACCAGAAGTTAGTTTGCTGTAGCAGCAACTTGTAGTGTAAAATGTGTAGCGTTACGTATGGAGGAAAGCGTTTCGTATACCCACAGTTTTTACACCGAACGAGTTTTTCATAGACGTAATGCTACTTTTGCACGGTGCGAGGTACTACTGGGTTTGTAGAGATGAGATGAGAATGTGTTGCATTTCGTATTCCTAATTCCTTGTTTCATATGGGGTTAGGTTGTGGCGTTTGTTAATAATCAGGAGTGTATAAATGGTCTTGGTTAGTCTATTGAGAAGACAGTAGTCTGCCAGTGTTTCTGCACTCACGTTAGTACCCTGTCTGTCAACTCCAATCCAACCCCTGTTGATACCCGTGTACTCTCAAACCCTCTTCCGAACAATCCCACCGAAACTTCACCCCTTCACTAATAAAAACATCCGGGTAGGCATATAGGTAGGTACTCGTGTGTGTGTATATTTTTACCGGAAACATCGGTTCCGAGCAAACTCACACTGGCAGTCGAAGAAATTTTGCCTTCAGGAAACTCGACTATCAAGACTCTTCTAGCTATAGATTACTTAAGATTTCCATAAGTAACATTTTCTTGCAAAATTCTGTATTCAAAATACAAAACCTGCCAATAGACACTAAACCTCCTGTTTTTATTAAACTGATGTTAAAAGACAACTAATCCTCAAAGTGGTCAAAACTGGACGTTTCACCCATTTAATCTTCGTATCAGTATTAAAGCTACAAGAAACTTTACCGGACTCCTTGATAACGATAACTAAAATCCTGTGCTGTATACAGCACCTACACGGGCCTGCTTGGGTAGCCTGTACGCAGAAAGTTGTTTTTAAAACAGTAGCAAGAGACTTAATAACCGGCTAGAAGATGCCGAGTTCCACGGGTAAATTAAGCATAAGTAAGGCGACCGGTAACGAGGAGAGCAGTCGTTTCCAGGTGAATCGAGTTGGGGCCCTTGACGTAGATGATTCCCTTGCCCCTCCGGATGATACCTTGTCGCCTAACCAGTACACTTACGTCTATGACACAAGGTATGCCAAGAGCCTTGGTCAGTTGACTAGGGAGGCTTTGCCTAAACTGGACAACTACAGAGACCTCATGTCCGTCCATGCAGCTCCGAGGCCTACGCTTGATGAACTTCATAATCACACTTTTAGGGAAAAGGTAATTAAAAAATTATATCTCTTTATAGTAGTTAGTTATTATGATAATTATCCATAGAAAGAGTAGACATAATTTCCTGGAAACCCATCCAAATAGTAATTTTCGTATCAAGATGTTAAATGCAC